>JAGMVL010000672.1:0-252838 GCA_019202695.1 Populus x sibirica | reverse complement strand
CATATGAACTTAGCTAATATTTCAATAACCCCTAAAGATTTTAATTTATAAGAACTAATTATCAACTTTCTAGTATAAATGTTGGATCTATAAGCAAAACTAACATTAAAATACTAGAATTTGACTAGAATTTCCAATACCATTATTCCGGGTATTCAAATTTTTCAATTTTAATTCAAAGTGATTTTCACCCCAATATACGAGTGGTCGTAAAAACTCTTAGAGCACCTATATAAAACTTCCTTCCCACAATAATTTATTTTGACATACTAGCCTATAATAAATTCAAAATATTTGGTTTATTCATGAGAATAAATTTTTATTATAATTCATAGACTGATTATCGGTTAGGAATCTAGCAACACCTTTAAACTATATCTGGACCAATACGATACAGACCTTACGCATCAAGGGTATAGGTACAGTGTAGTAATACATTCAATTGCCATAACTAAACTACTATCCTAGAATTTCATCATTTGTTTTCTTAATTTTTATCCTTAGATTTTTTTACTGATCAAATGGGCTTGTTCTTTGCATACTGATCAAGTTGAATGGGCCACACCAAAAACAATCCTTAATATAATTTCTAATTTTAAACTCTAAAGGGCAAAAAGTCAGATTAATGAGGGGCTCTAAGATGCACCCTTAGGGCGTCAGTGCTTATTAACAATAACAAATAGTTTTCTACAAAATCTAAATATTTTTTGTTACATTTTTTTTAATCCAATCTACAAGTGCAGCCACACAATAATAATAACTTTCTTGCAATTCTATCCTAATTAACGATCATGATTAACTGAGATGCAAACATAAATAGTTATTAATCTAGTATTAGATTAAGATTTAAAAATCTTTACCGATACAATAAAAATAATAGAGAGATTAAAAAGAGAGAACTCATCACTAATTAATTACTATATAAGTGTAGTATTCAGGCTGAAGTTCTGAATTATTTAATATCGTATTGATCTGTTGCCATCGGTGAGTCACGAATTTTCTTGTAAATATTAATCCTCTGAATTGATGGCTTAGTCGCTCTAAATACAAATAATAGACTTCTGACGACTTGATTAGAAATCAACCGTGGATTGACGCATTCATGCGAACCAAAACCTCTCACAGTTTCTCCATCCTTCAATTTCAAGACTGGTCAATACTCCTCTAATTGATAATTAATCCATGAAGAATTTTCATTGCAATTACCTCCCTACGAGGATAACGATGCTCTACGTGACTCATGCTCCACACATGCAAGATTACGAAACAGCCTATAAATGAACGAGAAGTTCGTAATTAAAGGAAAAGGAGATCGCGATGGCTCAAAACTACACACTTGACTAAAAATTACAGTGCCATGTTCTTTTTTGACAAAGTCGACATTAATTTTCCTGGGATCGAGTAACCCCAGGGTTTACGCCTTACGTACGTTGTACGAACGTTAATGATTTTCAGCTCATTGTTTGCGAAGAACAGAGAAATATTTTTTCTTAAAAGATCAAAGGATAACGAACGAACAAGTAGTGCTAAACTGCTAGTGTTTTTAAAGGAAGAAACTCCAGCTTCCATATATATGTGCTTGCTGATCACACATTAACTTAATGTTTGCACCCAATTTATATACATTATTTATATTCATTTTCTGATCAAATTCTTGTTGGAGAAAACAATGATGAAGCTTAAAGAAGAAAGATTTCTAGATTCGAACAGATTTATAAAAAAGATAGAAAAAAAAGAAAAAGGAAAAAGGAACGCACACATGCGTACGGACATTGAAAGGCTAGCTAGTGGCGAAAAATAAGCATGCTTGCTCGTGCGATAGCAAGGATTTTTGTCTATGCCCTAAAGCTGACTCTTAACGGCGGAATTGCTGATTCAGTGTTCGATACCAGCAGCTTCAAGGCTTTATGGCTAATCTTGAACACTTGCTCTACCAACATGGAATTGCGGGCAGCTGCCGCCGCGGCTTGCTTGGGAGCATGGGCATAGTGATAGACGTATTGAGGGCTGAGATGGGACTTCTTTTTCTTTTTTTTTCTTTTTAATTTCACATGCTTGTTGTAGTATTTAATATCACGTATTTTTTATTTTTAAATTAAATTTATTTTAGAAACATGTTTGATTTTGATAAATAAAAAATCCAAAAACACAATCAGTACTTATCTATTTAATAAAAATATAATTACAAGAGCCCATAATCGTGTTTAAATATTGCAGATGGTGCTCAAGTAATTGATAGGTCCATCCCCATTATTTTCTACTTGAGAGGTAGTTCAAAGTTTTTTTTTATTATTATTATCGGGCATTGACGTAATTTTCCGTGTTTAAACTCAATGAATTGCTGATCTAGCCATTGAAAATGTGAATTAACATCATGAACCAAAATATTAATGTTTTCCAGTTAAGAAGAAGAAAGTCTCATGACCAGACAGCAATCTCAAGAGTCCACCGTATTTCCAGTCCAGTACACAATGTGTACAGGTTCAAATAACGCAAAAACCAACCTGACCACTTGCAGGTTCATCGCAGCCATTTTCGATGGCTTGGAAGAAGAGGTTTACTGTGGGCTATCTCATTGCTCAACATTTTACACCACAAGCTAGCTAGCTAGGAATAGACAAGAAGGATTACAAGGTCCCACAATAGTGCAGTGCAGTTCGGTTCATGGCTTAACGCGTGATGGGATTTACTTTCCACGGCTCATCGTTCACACAGTACGTAGTTATGTGGCAGTCCCTATATATGCATATGCAGAAACACATCTCACATAAAGAATATATGAGTTTCACTTTTCAAGCGCGTTTTTCTTTTAAATATATTTTAAAAATAATTTTTTAATTTTTTTTATATTTTTAGGTTGTTTTGATATACTAATATAAAAATAATTTTAATTATATATTTAAAAAAACCATCATTGCTATTACTATTATGTAAAACACCCAAAAACTAAAAAAATTAAACATAATTGGGCTATACAAGTATATAATTGATGGTAGGATATCGAGTTAGGGGTTTTTTTTAGATTTGATTTTTAGAATGATTGGCTTCACTGAGAGTTCACTCGAGAGTAATATTTAGAGTATATTTTGTATTATATATATATATATATATAAAGTAAGAGTATACAAGTGTAATTTTTCTCTAGCATTTAATGAGCAATTAAACTTGGCTGGCTGAAGAATTTAAAGTATCACCGTCATGACTAGCCAATTAACTAATAGAACATGTGAACTTATTGGGGCTAGCTAGCAGGCAGCTGGCTAGTCCTGATAAGCTGTGTACATATGCCAGCTGGATATTTTATAAGCAGGTAGAAGTTTGGACTCGTCAAGAAATAACAAAGACAACATTTTTGTTGAAAATTATAATTAAATGCATGCTTTTCTAAAATTCCCAAATGCATCGTCATGTTTGTTATGACAAAGAAAGCAGGGTCAGAAAAAAAACTAAAAATTTAATTAAATTTAAAAAATTGAAAAAATAATATTGAAAAAATCAACTGAGAAAAAAAAAAACCGATTAAAAATTTTTAAAAACCACTCCGCCGGGCTTTACCAGTTGACAAGCCCGAAATCAAAAAATCAAACCGGAACCCAACCCAATCAAACCGAAAAAATCGAGTCAAAACTAAAAAAATACGAGTCGACTAGAAAAACCCGAGCCAAACCGGTTTGCAACTAGTTTTTTTTTTTAACTTTGGTTTGATTACTTTTTTTAATAAAAACCGAACCGAACCGAAAATAATCACCTCTAAATAAAAAAGATAGCTCTTTTATCGCTTTTATTTTTTTTTCTATAATACAACAAAGACTGTCTATTAATTTCTTTCTTAATTATGGTCAAGTCATATCTTATGCATACTGTCCATTATTTTCTTTCCAGTAGTATTAGCTAGGAATTCCAAATCAAACGGCATCACCAAAACTTGATTTTCTAAAAAATTTACGCTCAAATATATGTGGCAGGTGATAATCAGTGTATCATGCTAATTTGAAGTATTAAATTCTTCTTTTTTCTGAAGTATAATTTCTCAAAAAAAAAGAAAGAAAGAAAGAAAAGTAGTACAGCTATGAACGGAAGATTGTCATTATACTGAATGGATGCAGTTTTAGCGTGGTTCACAATTTTGATTTCACTTTGAGTTGATGTGAAGTGGGAAATACCCCGGTAGCTAGCTACATTATTATTAAAATATCAAAAAAAGTAATAATAAAAAAAATAGTCGTCGGCGTAGAACACAAAAGTGAGTAGACTTGTTCTTTCGCTTGTAAATCAAAACAGACACGTGGGGTTCACATGACATTATCAATGGGTAAATTATTAGGTATTGCGGTAGATTGTATTAAAGTGGTTTTTATTTAAAAATATATTAAAATAATATTTTTTTATTTTTTTAAAAAATTATTTTTAAATCAAGACATCAAACGATATAAAAATATTAAAAAATAAATTTTAATAATTTTTTTAAAAAAATTCAAAAACACCGTTTCCATCGTGCTCCAAAACAGAATCTAAAACAGTTGAAGAGCTTGGTACGTGTTCCATGTCTTCCTTTTGTAGACTAGAAAGCTGATTAATGAGTTTCTTGTTAGGTAGCCCAACAGATGCATGCTATCGACTACATGTCATGGGAGAAATTCTGTCACAAAATTGGGTATGGATTCACTATATTAACATGTTAATGTCCTGCTCAAAATTTTCAAACCGTTGGATAAAAAAACAATGCACAAAATATTAAATTTGATATAGTTATTATCTTACTACCTGTAATTATGCTCGATCACACACGTGGATTCTAGAAATATTCAATATATATAGGCCATGTTTGTTTTTCAAATTTCATTTTAAAAAACTACTTTTAAATTTTTCTCGGTTTATTCGATATTTAAAGTTGTTGAATTAAAACACTTTCCAACAGTTAAAAATTTTGTATACTTTGCCTGCGAAATTGCTTTTTCTCAAAAATTCGAAATTTTAAAATTACTTTCCAATTTGGTAAAATTTAGAAATGTCATCTTATTTTATGATTATATCAAATTTGGTCCTCAAACTTTTGATTGCTATATATATATATATTTTATTTTGAATATTTATTTTTCAATTTCATCTCTTAAAATTTAATTTTTATATTAACTTTGGTCCTCATTTTTATAATTATTATTTGCTTTTCTCTTATCATTTTTTATTGAAATTTTTTTATCTATCAAATTTGGTCCTTATTTTTTTGATTGGTGCTTATTTTTTTGAAATAATTTATAAAATGTTAATTATTATTATTTTAATTTCTTCATCTTTCATTTTTTTTTTTAGATTTGATCTCATTATTTTGATTATTATTTATTTTATTTGAGATAATTTATGAATTATATTTTTTTCAATTTTATTCTCATTCAACTTTAATTAGAAGATTTGTTCCTCATTATTTTAATAAACTCGAGAAAAATAAAACATTAAACGCTTATTTTCTAACCTTATTTTCCATAAACATAACCAAACACCTAGAAAAGTGTTTTCCAGCCTTATTTTCCATTACACTACCAAACATCGAAATAATTTATTTTTTCAAAAATTCACTTTCTAAAAAATTTACTGGAAAAACAAAACAAACGGACCATAATTTTATTAACTATTCGCCGTACGGTGGATATTAGTTTTGACTCTAGAAATATGTGTGAAGTTGTTTTAGTTATTTTCCTTAATAAAAGAATTAGATATAAATGTGTTTGTAAAGAAGAAACATCAATTTTAACATAAAATAATTTTTTTATATATAATTTTGTAGTGAATTTATAATTGCTTCTTTTTTAAAAAAAGATCATTCATATATCTTAACTGTTTTTTTTTTTTTTTTATTTCAAGATAATAATCAAATACTATCTAAAATAAAATAATCAGGTGCACTATTATATTAATACATGGACATATTTACTTGGAATTCATGTTTCTTTAATTTTAGGATTTCACAAATAGAAATTCCATATGCTACACTTTCAAAGGAAATGTCCAGATCCCCAAATTTGTTGATGAAGGAAAAGCATGGATTTATTTATTTTTCTTCGAATGATGGAGCAGATCCACCATTAGCACTTATTTTCAGCAAGTCAACAGTTGTAAGGTCAAAATTAAAGATTACCTTATGTATGGCATTGTGTTTTTTGGTATATTTCTACACTTCAAAATATTGTATTTTTATTTTTTATATCAACATTTTAAAATTATTAAAAATAATAATTTAATATCTTTTCAATATCAATATTACACTTTTTAAAACACACTTAATTACATTTTAAAAATGCACACAAATTAAAAATGCACTAAACCTGCCAATTAATATGAGGTCAGGTGCAAAAAGTTTCTGGATAAAGGAAGTCGAACAAACATGATATATTAGAAAATTAGGTCACCGATATATAACTTCTGCTTTAATTTGACTCCAACAATTAGCACACAAATCAACTTTCTCCATTTCTTTTGATCTTTTCTTTCCATGTTTCCCTTCCTTATTTCCTTAGCATTACACGTATAAGAAAGACCCATCAATGTCAGTCCGTTTTCAAAGGTTTCTGCTGGTCAAAATGACTACCAGAAAACCATCATGACACATATCTATACCAAAGCTAATATCGTTACTTTATTGAAGTTTTTCTTAATAAGTATGTTTTTCAATGTTCGATGCCTGCCCCATCTTGAGGGCATAAGATTGGCATAATCATGTCCAAAGAGGTTCCCATGATGCGCACGCAGATTGTTCTCGTCAAGAAAGCAGCTCGTGTCAATGTATTGATGTTGTTGCAAGATGGGTTCTTTGTGAGATTATTTTTGCGGTGGAAAGCATGGCATCTTGATTGGCTTGTTGGCATTGTATGTTCACCACCTCAGCTTGTGCCTTAGCAAGTTGTGCTTGGAGGTCACTAACTTGTTTTTGAAGCTGAGAGATCGCACTGTGCACAGCCGTAAACTGGGTCTCTAATTCTAGCACTAGCCTCATAAACCATGCTGCTTACTGCATCTTGCTCTCTGGAGAGACTCTGCAGCTCCTGCGATTTTTTACATTGGTAACAGTAATGGTCAGTTTTGGAATTGAATCTTGAAAGTGGTAAATGCAACAGTTTGAACAGTAATTGATGTGATTCCTAACATGACAACACAATGACCTTTAGAGGGAATTCCATACATGCCCTTTGAATGGGTTCCAATTTCCATGCCCATGGAATTGGCTGGTATGCATATTGCACCCATGTGCAAGTTATGGTGTGGAAGGATCTCTCTATAACACTAAACAAATTGTGTTGGAGGAGGTAGCGCAATCCATTGACCTCTAGTATGGACACTTTTTTTGGGTTCTGACTTCTTTGTGCAGTGTGCGACTGCCTTTCTAAACTTGTAAGTAATCTGATCATGCCTCTCCTTATTTTTTTTTTTTCTTCTCATGGTTCTGTCAAGAAATAGTGATGCCCCAATTCAACGTCATGACTATTTTTTTTCCATAAAGCAGGTGAAGCATGCGGACTAGAGTGAGCTACTTCGCTTTATTTGGGAGAAAAGCTAAAAAATGGTCGGGGATGGAAAAGTTTAAACCATATAAAATTAAAGCTACCTGTCCCTAGAATATCCATTCTTTTAATTTCAATTAAAAAAAACCCTTACAATTTCAGGAAAAATCAATTTTGGGAAAACTGTTTCAAGCCAAACTGTAAGTATTGCTTTGTGTTTATACAATTCTGTCTTAAGTGGAACAAAAGGAGGTTGAAAAGACATAAAAACAATCTTCTTTAATATTCAAATCTCTCAGACTCAAACATCATGGAGGAAGGATACCCAAAGCGAGAAAAAAACCGATGGGGAACTAAAGAATGTCTTATGGTTACCTGTGAAAACTTGATGATGTTGCTAGCGCCAATGACCCGATGAGCAATGGTGAACTTATATGGTTTGGAAGGAGGGAAATAAGGAGCTAAAACATACTGGTCAACGCATCGCCGGCGAAGGATTTTGCAGGCAGCACAAGGGGTAATAACAACTGGAGGAGGAGGGGGAGCGGGGCAGCTGGAACGCGTGAAGTAAGACTTGGTGAAGGGACTTTCGAAGGAGAATGAAAAAGTACTTGGACAACAATGATGACAAGAAGGTGGTGAAGAAGAAGAAGACGGAGAGCAGTGAGAATTGTGAGGGAGCTTTGACTGGTGATATTGCTGCAGGTTTCTGAAGCATATCCATACTTAATCAGAGAGAAATGGAGAAGGGAAAAGGATGGTGAGAGAGCTAATTGCTGCTGCTATGTGAGTTTAGTTTAACATAAAGCAAGATGATGAATATATATAGAGAAAAATGGCATTTATTTTAATTGTGTCACTTGTCAAGCTTATGTAATTAAATCCATACATGATGTCACTCCCAGTTTGAAATCACTTCGTTAATGGTTGCGGGCTTTTTTCTTTTTTGCCTTTCTTTTTTTTTAATTGTCAAATTTTTTCCATCACTGTGTATTTGTTGACTTGTTTAATTCCCATTCCACACTGTGGATTTTTCTCATTTATTGGAAATAAACAATTATTAATTGGGTGGGGACAACAGCAGGCTCAGTATCAGAAACTGTAACAAAATGGGACCTGACAGCGATCAGAAATGTAATATAACATTTGTTTTTGTTACAGCAAGAGAAGAATGGAGTCAAGCGTTAAGCGTGTGACCTGTCGGTCCTGTAAGAACGTGAGCTAAAATAAAAGGGATAGGTAGGCTATTTCAAATACTCGGACCTGGCAAGAATATATATTATGTCGATAGTATTTAAAAGAATCTTACCATACCCATGTCATGTAATAGAAACTTAAAGCAATTCTATGAAAAACATTATCCGAAACAACAATATTTAGACATCTTTTTGGTATTATAGTTAAATCGTATTTTATTAATATAAAATTATTTAAATAAAAAATATTTTAAAAATTAGTGTCCATCACCCTACCAAATAAAATTCTTAGTCTTTGCAATGAACTAAGCACTTGGCTGTATATATGAATGAAAAAACGTTGGATATGGAATTGGTTGGGTAACATGTCGTGAGGAAGCCAATTCTCTACAAGGCAAGACAGCTTAGGAAGAGTCGTACATTTACAGTACCTGGTAAATTCCGAAAATCTCCTTTTACCGGGGGCTAAGAAATTATCAAATTTCTGGAAGCATACACAATTTTGTTTTCAAGGAAAACAAACAAAGTAGTTAAGCCTAACGTTGATTTCTTTTTGTAGGTCATTAATTATTTCTATCAATATTACATTTTCTACGGAGGAACTGATTATAATATTGAATTGTTAATAGTTGTTTTTGTCAATTTGAAAAATAATAAAAAGGATATTTGCATTTTTCCAAGTCTACACACAATAGAAGAGATATTTAAATTTTAATTTTGAATAGTATGATAGTGGTTGCGTTTTAAAATATTTTCTTATTTAAATATATTAAAATAATATTTTTAATATTAGTACATCAAACAATATAAAAACACTAATCAAAACACGCCGGGTCATTCTAAATTCTGGGGTTAGGTCTCGATAGGGACCGCACAAATTGGTCGATCTGTGATTAAATGATCAGATCCAATCGATCTGATCGTAATTTGAGTTTAGATGTCGTACGACGCTAAAAAAAAATTAAAATTTTTTAAAACATAAAAAATAAACAGTGTATTTAAGTTATATATAGCATGATACGTTGAAAAAGGGTATTCAACATAAAAACTATGCAGTTTTTTGGGCTGTTTGAGTTAGATAGCATGTTACGTTTTTCCTCCTTCCTTCTTAAGGGCACTGTAGATGACATCAGAGAGCAAGAGGGAAAAAAAGAAAATCCACTCGGAATTCATTAGAAATGTGGGGGCAAAGAATTAGTTTTATGAGACCAAAAGGTCCACTAAAACACGATCACGTCGAAAACTAATTGATTAGGATAGTACGAACGAGACTACCCCGATCTCTCCGTAGATTAATTTTTTCACCGAGAGAGATAGAGAGAGAGAGAGAGAGAGAGAGAGAAGGAATGTGTTCTTATGATAAAGCTATGCGTTCCTTACAAATATTTCAATTACTCAAAAAGAGATAAAATTATTAAAATGAATGTTCAACAACAAGCATCTCTTTAGAGCTTAACTCATCCACGCGGTGGATCTCTTTGATTCTGGTCAATCAATATAAAACTCTGTTTAATATTATATTTATGTTTTTTATAACCACTTGATCAGAGTTCGAATCCCAGCTACCACCCAGTTCATTTCCAAACCCAAATTGTTCTTATTTAAAGGGTCCATGGGTAAACTATAAAGGATGGCTGGTCTCTCTCTCTCTCTCTCTATATATATATATATATATATATATATATATATATTAGTATTTTCCTTAAAAAGTTTCGAATTCAAAGCTACATTGCAAAAAAAAAAAAAAACTAAAATCTCCTTCCTGTTTTGACAGTATTACTCGATTCAGGATGCAGATTACTATGCTTGAAAATATTTTTTGAACAGATTTGAAGTATCAATAACTTCACACTCAACCTTCACTACATCAAACTTGAATGATCTTCCGACCTAGTGTAGGTTGGTAACTTTCCATCACTACAAATCGTTCAAACCTAAGTATTTATCTGTCATTAGTTATTAACTCAATACCAGTACGAGTCCTGGCCATAATAATTGGTTTCAAGACTTGTGCTGATATGGCATTGCAAGCATTAGTCTTACAATTTAGTTATAATTTCAGGAATAAAATAACTACCTTCGGTTATGTTACCATAAACATCACTTTCATACCTTTGTTCCAATGATCAGAACCACACAGTTGCCCGATTTCCCAAATTTATAGCAATGATTTTGCTACCGAATTGCATAATTAAAAACATATAGTTAGGTTTGACCATCCCTTTGGTACCAATTGTCGAATCACTTTGCTGTAGACCTTGTTATAGAATCTCAAAGTTGATGAAAATAACAGTGTTTTTGGCCTCCCTCCACTTGTCTAAATAATGTATGTAAATTCCACATCGAATCACTCTACCAACCTTGTTATAGAATCTCAAAGCTGATGAAATAACAGTATTCTTGGTCTCCCTCCACTTTTCTATAAGTAACCTATGTGTATTCCACAATACAGCATAAATGATCACGTGTATAGAGATGTATTCGCATGGGAAAATAGCATATTGGTTTTTTTAACACAAATACAGACAGCATGGACCCCAGAGTCTTTGTGATCTCGGGTTTTCATGTTTAACTAACATATTTGAGTTACTTATCTTTAAATATATTAAAAATAGTAATTTTCGGACGCTTTCTTGCTGTAGGTGCCGACGCTTTTTTAATTGACGCCAAGTAAGAAATTGATGCATCACCAAATCTAATCTTGCTACGATTTAACAAGTACTATAATTAAAAATTAAATAATGAGGGGAAAAATAAATTTAAAACCTATATTTTAATATAAGAAAGCTAAAGGCACTATTTTTTTAATTGACCTGATTGATTGACTATTGAGGATAGTTTTTAACATGTGCCTTGTGATACTTGGCCTCCTGTATGCTGCAATTTTCTTTCATCCACGTTGTTGTTCATGGCAAAACCCTTTTTCAGGGTAAGTGCTTATTACTGCCAGAGGTGACAAAAGATCTCCGCGAAACTTCAAAGGGAATGCTACCTGGCTTGATCTTGCCATCCAAATTAATTCATCGGAGCCAGGACTTCTTACCGAGGAATTGAGTTTTGATTTTTTATCGATGTTGATTGCCGCGACGCAACCGTGCCAGCAGCATATTTTATGCAAACTTATCACCACTTTTTACACTAGGGTGCATGGAGTGGCGATTAATTGATAACGACCTAGATTTTAAGAGAGTACAAAGGATGGAGCCCCAAGGCTCCCATGGTCAGCATGGTGGGTCACTAGTTCGGTGAAGAACCGATGGCTCGTGGGGGGCGCAAAGAAAATGGGAGAGAAATGAGGATCCTTATCTATACTTCATTTTTGTTATAAAAAGTCCCCTAGAATGTGACCTTTTAAAAGAGACTTTTGTTTTCTGATTGTATTATTTCTACACTCTAAATGCCATTCTTTCTCCGAGGTTGTAGAAATCCTTGGGTCCTTAATATAGTTTGTGAAGTGGGAAGTAGTTGGATATTGATTTCCAATGTGCTGCCTTTGTTAGGTTAATTTCTCCCTCCAAGTCTTTTTAGTAATTGATATTTTAATCTGGCTAGACTAATTATAGAAAAGACACGCACACACACAAAAAAGAAAAGAAAGAAGATGTTAAGTGTGATGATTAATTATATTTAAGTGTTTAAATAGATGTTTGTGATTATTATTCTCTTGTTTTTATGATCGAGTGTTTCTTGGATTAGTTTTCGTGTTTTGAAATCCCATGTAATTAACCACAAAAAACTCTAAATGCTGAATTAATTTTATCGATGATCTAGCCCTGCTGGCACAATTGTCACCAGGACCAGAAGAACTGCAAAGCACTAATTTAGTCCACTCTCCGAGTTTCCTAGTTCGAAAAAGATACCATTTTGAATAGCTTCATGAGAGCCTTTGCTTGAAGTTCTTCAGTAGATGGATTTCTCTTGTCATGCCCGAAGGACAGACAGGGGAGTCTTTTACGTGTGGACCAAAACAAACTTTAAAGAATCGAATTATTACCCTCCAATTTAATAGAAAGATGAACAAAGTGAGATTGGTCTTAAACTAATTCATTATTAACCATGAGTTGACACGAGTCATAATCATGTGACAAGTGGCAACATTTCTTAAATTTCCAATTGACTTTTGCGTGACCGAATACCCTTGTCAATTTTTTCCTCGAAGTCAACAGAAGTACACAGTAAATTTACTCCCAAAATCATGCTAGCATTATTTGACCCCCACTACAATTGAAGGTTCGTAAGCAGATCGGCCGAGCATGCATGGATCATAGAATGAGCATCCGGAATTTGGTTAGCAGCCAAGGGTTTGAATTATGTGAGTCCATGTGAGCCCCATTCATAAGCTTTTGTCAAAGGAAAAGAAAAAAGAAAAAAAAAAACAGAATTTCGGACACAATTAGTCTAGATTAGGCCGAGGAGCTATGATTTCTCTAGAGAAGAACAAAAGAAGTTTGGTGAGTCTCACATGTTACCAAATACGTACGAAGACAAGAGATGGAGCACATTAGACTATATTAAGAAATTAAGAATAACATTTAAAACGGATTAAGAAAGGAGGCTTAGAATTCTGAGTCCATGTATAGAAAAGTCTTTGATAGTCTTTTAACTCCTCTACAACGCTATCTAGATTCTTCTACCGATCGGTTAATTAGGAAAGTTCTAATGCAATCCAACCATTAAAAAAACAATCTTAATGCTTTTCCAAATTATATCCTTTTTTCTTTCTCTCAAGCTTTAATCTAAGATAAGAGAAGGTTAATTCAGAAAAATTAAAATACTTTCTAGTGAGGATTTAAATCAAATATGCTAACCAACATACAATGCTGACATATATAATAGCTAATAATGCTTATAAAACTCAAATATGGATGGGAGGTTTATGTTTAAGTATATTTTAAAATGTATATTTAATTTGTCTTGAAAAATATTAAATTTAGTTTTAGTGCTTTCGAATGATTTTGATGTCATGATGTAAAAAATAAAATAAAAATATTTTAATGCATTTCCAAACAAAAAAATATTTTTAAAAAATAATCTAATGCATCAATACAAACATGAACTAAGAATCCCATTTAAGAATGTAATAATAGAGATTACTTTTTAAAGTGCTTTTGCTTGAAATACATCAAAATAATAATAATTTTTATTTTTGACAATAAATGATAAAAAAAACCCTCATTTTTTTTGTTTAAAACAAAAAATCATTTTTTTTAATAAAAAACATAGGATCGCAATGAAAAACGTTCCCTTACTGTTTGTACATAAACTTACGGCTAATAATGCTGACATATAAGACCAGCACACCTTAATAATGAGGAAAAAACAAAGAGGGAGAAGTAAATCTCTATAATTAGATATCGTTCGATCCTTCTCCAGCAGACGGCTAATCTCAAATCCATAAACTGTAGATGCATCTCAACATCATGCTTGCTAATGAATGGATGATGACTGGACATGAAATTTTAAGCAGATAACCAAAGATTCCATTCATCTCATAACTAAACAGTTCAGTGCAGCTCACGAGTACAAGGAATTAGATCTCCGAGCAAGATCTACAGATTGGGTTTGCACTAGCTAGCTACGTGGCCAATTCTATACGAAAATGTGAAGACACTTTGGTTGAAAAGAAGGGTTTTACAAGTCTTTTATTGCAAACTGGTTTCCATTTCTATTTTTTTAACCCAACAGAGGTTGGTTCACGCGTAATTGCATAGGTGGGCTGGATTTTGTAATGGCTTCTTGTGACACGGTTTCTTCCTTTATTTCCTATTTCTTGTTCTGTTTCAGATGACCTTTTAGAAAAAGGGATGTAAATGCTAGGCACATAACTCTAAGAAATCAAATCTGACTCCCGAGTTAGGGTTTTGTTTACTTGTTCAAGAGTTAGCCAAGAGCTTCAATCAGTTAGTCGATTCGGATAATGAGTGTTTTCTAATTAATGAACAGTCAGGGAGCAGTAAACCACATGTAGATTCTTGGTTCAGTGTAAAATGGATCAAGCAGAGGAGAAAAAAAGCGAGAGAATGGATTGTAAAATAGTCTTTAATTTGGAAAGAAAATTCATAAGAAATGAAACTAGCAGTACCAAACTACTTTAGAAAAGGTCAACAAATGTGTCCTGCGAATTGGATTTCAGTGAGAGTTTTCTGGTAATTATTTTCTAGAAATTGATCAATGAGTCATACAATGATATTATGATGAAGGAAAAAGAAAACAAGTGGCTAATAAAATTTTCTATTTGTTTGGCGAAGAAAAAAACTCTGGTCTCGCTACATGTTGACACAACCTTGGATCACACCACGCGGTATCTTCACAAGACAACTTCCTACTACAAGTATTTCTTAACAAGCAGTGCTGGTATATCGTTGTTAATTTGTAGGTCTTCGCTAGAAAATGTGAATGCCGCTTCATGAAACATGTCAATCACGGTAAGGGTTGGAAGCCACTTCTCCTAACCCAACTCACAAGGGTCAAGCCCCAACTTGCAAGAATGTTTCACCCTTTCCGAATCCATGACCTGAAGTGGTTTCATACTGGAGGTTTGTGGGTTCTATGGGGCTTGTAGTTAAACAGGACTGGTACATAAATGATAGGACCCTATTGCCCGAATCCTCCTGATGAAAATGTTATGCAATTGCCACCTTAAGCTATAAACGTTCCTTGCAAATCTCAGACATGGGTCAATCTAGTTGACTATGAAACATGGAGATCCACATTAACTGGTAATTAAACGGGAAATCAATGCAATCACAAAGCACTAACTCGTTGCAGCTAAAAAAGTTGTAAATCCTCCGAAGGGACACGGAGAGAAAAGGTAGCGCACATCGGAGACTTCAGATATAAACCTAAAAAAGTATATTATCTTTTTAGAGAAGAGAGGTTGTTAAGAGGTAACTTTATAGCTAGTAAGCAAAAAGACGGGCGTCCTAAATCTTTTGAAAGGTCTAGATGTGCTTCATTCTGGTTGACCATGGACAACTGACAGAATTGAGATACAAGGTATGAAACCCTTCTTCTGGGACAAAAGCTATAGCCTATAGACTAATCCAAAGTCATGCATTAATTAACGATTCTTTTTAAAGTAACTGCTCTGTTTGTCAACAAATACTAGCGTGCTCGTAAGACCTCACATTTTCTATAGTGATCAAAAGGGAGGAGCAAGAGAGCAAACCATGTTTACACAGAGCAAAATCAATCAGCCATCCGCATTGCCGCTCCTGTGAACTTCACACAAATAGGATTACAGGAAAACAACAATAAAAATGGAAAAAAACAATAATTATGGATATAAAGTCTGTCATTTAATGGGCGAGAAAGAGGAAAATTGAAATGTGTTCAAAGAACTCCAATGAGCAGCTGCTATTACTAAACAATGGGCTATCAACGAAAAAACAATGGGTTGTCCGTCTTTCATCTTTTATTTCCTCTACTAAACAGGGAAATCTGAAGTTCAAATCCTAGCAACCATGGAAAGGAAATTCAAATTCAAAATGTATAGCATAGGAATCTCCGAAAAACTTGAGGACTTTACTTTCATCCACAAACTATAGCTATTCTTTAGTTCTAACTGTCATGTAATCAAGAGCATGCTTTTACCTCAAAAGGCTTCCAATTAAAGCACATAAATTCTTACATGAAATGTAAGATGCTATCAAACCAAAAGAAAATACGATCCACAACGATCCCAGAAATAGGAAGGTGAGATTTTATTGCACTGTTTCATGCAGTAATTGTACCTAGGTGGAACACAACTGCTCGTCATTATCCTATTACAAAATGCACACCAAAAAAATTTAAATTTTTGATTCTCGCATATGTACACGGCCAACTAAATTGAAAATCAATACGAGAGCATACAAAAGAAAAGGAGTAATGACTAAAGAATTATCAGGTCTTTTGAGGAACAAAAGCTCCCTGAAATTTGGTAGGATCACAACTCTTCTCTTTTGAGCTTGGTGTATACTCCCTTCTTTGGCTTTCAGAAGGCAGGCTTTAATCCTTCACACTATTTCTTAACCAAAACATTAGACCCTTCTCGTTGCCAGACTTCATCCATCATCGAATTATTTTCTTAAAATAAACAAACTTGATCCAAAAAATTCCCGGTGAATTGACAAGCCTTCTCCAAATCAACACTCTCCAGAACATAATTCCGTGATGAATCTGTGCCAAACATGATGATGAGCCTTCTCAAAATCAAACTTTCCATAAGAACCTCACTAAAATGTCACTTCAGTAGCACGCCATTTGGTATACCTTTAATCCTCCTAATAAGCCCATCCATCAGAATAATGCAAGTACATTTAGGTACAACAATGTCCTTTTGAGCCGATTCATGGAAAATTTTTGTTGCATTCTTGTATCTCCCTTGAGAACAAAGCTCATTAATCTTGTTTGAATAAGCAATTTGGATGAGGTTCGTGAGGAACATTACTGTCCTCACATCCCGCCTCTTCGATTCTAAAAACTGATCATCTGATTTTCCTTTCTCCAGTATTTTTTATATGAACTCCTCTGCGTCCTCAGTCCTTCCAGCATCAGTAAGCCCACCAAGAATAGCAACATTATATGTATAACAATCAGGTTCTACCGTTCTAGTTTTTGTCCACTTCTGCAAGAAGATCAGATGCTTCCTCAAATCTCTTCTCTTTGCAAAGGGCTGAAATTATCTTGTTGTATGAAATGGCATTACCCTTTGAAATCCATGTGTTGAAGAGCTTAAGAGGTTTTCCAAGCGTACCTTCTCTGCAAATCCCACGAAGGAGAACATTACAAGTAAATGTATTTGGCTTAACCTTATTCTCGACCATTTTGTTGTGGAACTGAAATGCTTTCTCAACTTGATCTTCCCAGCAATGTCCATGAATAATCGCATGTATGTAATTTCACCAGGGACCAAATCACTCTCCAGAAGTTCATTCAGTTTGTCTCTTGCTTGATCAGTTTTTCCCATTTGGCATAAGCCTGCAATAATAGAGTTATAGGTGATAACACTTGGAGCGATCTCTTTCTCCTTCATCTCATCCCAAAGCTTCAAAGCTTCACCTGCCTTTTCATTTTTAAAACATCCCATGATCAAAGTGCCTTAACTACCCTCATCCACAATACATTTCGTCCCCATTTCCTCCATCAATCTGAATGCTTCATCCATCTTCCCCACCTTACAATGCCCACTTATCAAAGCATTACAAGTAACAGTGTTATATAAACACCTTACGCTTCAAAACACCCATATTCAATTAATCAATTTTATCAAAACACCCATTAATCAATTTAAACCCTCCCTCACTACTCCCATGTTCAAAACACCCATTAATCAAAGTATTATATATTACCACATCAAGCAACAGCTTCAGTTTTTCAATCTCTTCATTCAACCTCAACGCCTCATCAATCCTACCCTGTTTACAAAACCCACTAATCATCACATTGCACGTCCAAACGCCTGGCATCACATTATTCTGCAACATTAATTAAATAACCTTTCCCGACTCCTCTAACCACCTAACCTACAATACCCTACAATCAATATATTATATGCAGTCCCATTATTTTTCATATCCAACAACAAATTCCTATCATTTAATCTCCCTTTCTTACAGAAACCATCTAAGATAGTAATACAAGTAACAATATCCGGCAAGCATAAAAACCCTTATTGCTTCACCATACTTGTTCCCCATGCAAGACCCATAAATCAATATATTAACTCTTCGCATTAATCTTAACACTAATCTTAATTAAATCAGTAAAAAAAGCTGTAGGCTCAATCTTATCGAATGCGATGAAGGGTGTCTCACTAAAGCATTTAATAAAGTATTGCAAGTTAACAAGTTAGGCTGCATACCCGATCTCTTCATTCTGTTAAAAATTTGCGCAGCGTGATGGGGCCTACCGCACGTGACATATGCTCCAATGGAAGTATCTAGAAGACGTTTTGGAATGCTAAAATAGGTGATGGGGTGATTGAGTTTTTGGGGGGTGGAGGAGGAGGCGATGAAGGGGGAGTTGGATTTTTCGGCGGAGATGAAGAGTAAAGGAGGGGTTTGGCGGTAATGAAATGGCAGCGCCGGAGAAGGGAAGGGAGAAGAGAGAGCAAAGGGAGAGGTGAGTGGTGGGTAATTGAAGGAGGGGGTATTTGAAGAACTGAAGAAGAGTGTCAGAGTTTTGAATTAGGGTTTATGAATTAAACAGAGAGATTAAGAGGTTAGGGTCTGTGGAGAGGTGGGGAGTGTAGGGGTTTAGGGTTTCAAGCTAGAGGTTTTCTGAGGTTAGGACTTTTGTTAGGGTTTCTAAGAGGTCATGTTGTGTTTTTGGTTTAGGGTTTTAGAGATTTTGTGATTGTGTCTCCATTGTTGAGAATTTTCGAGCTTTGATTAGACTTGTTTTAGGACTTTCCCATTAGGGGTTTAGAGGCCAGGCTGAAGAAGCCGGCAGTGGAAGAGAACGGGAGAGGAGTACCGGAAAAGGGATAGAAAGGTTCAAACGACGTCGCGTTTGGATTTCGTTAGACAAAAAGACGTCGTTTCAGCCGCAGGGACTCCACACTTTGTAATTGCTGACGAGCCAGGTGGAGTCGGGTCAGAATCTTGTCCCGCTCACCTCCAAACTAGATTGGGCCGGGCGTGGAGGAATTCATCTCTTCTATGAGCCAGCCACTTTCAATATCCCCTGTAAAAAATATAGTTCCATTTTCTAGTCACCAAGCAAGGACATTCTGTCTTCTTTTACAAGAACATGCTTCTCCGTCAAAGAATTTGAAACTAAAGGTAGCACAATGGCCTACGTTTTCAAGTACGACTTGCCTCGGTGGAGAACTAAATTTTGCAAGTTCGCAGACTTGTTCTCACAGGCATGCCAATTGTCATACTTGGAGAAGTTAGCCAAAGAAGAATGAGAAAAGGGAAAATTTTTATATGGGGACAAGGATAAAATTTTTGGTCAATTACAGGAGATCTACTGTTCGAAAACAAGGACTCTACAACTATTCAAATTATGCTTCTAACGCATCAAACAGATGATCATTTCATCAATGGAAACAACAATGTCCTGTTGCTGGACCAGTTTAGTTGCCGATACAATGAATTTGTCTTCATGTTGTGATCAGCCCATCATCTGCAAAATTTAATGTTACAAGAATTCCGCCAGTGAGAAGTACTATAATTTTCACTTGCAAAAGAAAAGGAAAAGAATAATAATTTCCTCATAAATGTATCCTAACTCTATTTTGCATATTTCTCATATAATGCAGTAAATAATAAATCATCAGTGACATAGTTATTTCAACGGGAGAAAAACTGCACTTTCTTGTCGTAGATGTCTGGCAAACGTTTCTCTGTCTGTCATCATATGTAATTATATATTGCATTGGAAGAGATCACGTTATCGTTCAGAACATCAAAGTCCTAATTGATAGGATTAAGCCTTTGTAACCTGTGTTGTCGAATGATAGGGGCATCGATGTTGAGAAATTTACCTGGAAAATATCTCCAAACATCCCTTGCAAGGGATTTCTACGTTGCACTCCATAGAACAACTCTGCAATTTCATCTAGTAGCTGAACCATAATCATGTTAGAATTCGTACATACACCAAAGTTGATCACAAGCCACAGGTAAAAAAAATTCTAGTTAGCAGGAAAATTGCACACCTCGTTGAATGCAGGTTCTCTGTCTATACTTGACTTATAATTTGTTCTCAGCATATTAAAAAGTGGTAAAGCATCTCTCTGCAACCTGTCAGGAAAAAAGGCACAGAATCATTTATAACATGGATCAAGCAGATATGCCAAATACTTTCCAGGAAATAACCACAAAAAGAAGCTCATGATTAAAATTGAGTGGCTAATTCCACTTAAGGATGAATTACAACAAATATCCGACACTTTGAGAATCAAATTAATTTCAGTATCATATAAAGATGTCTCAAAAGTAATTAAAGATTCTTTTAGTCAATTTGGACATTGAACTCTAAAGTCTATTCCCACCATGGAAGAAAAATGCAACTTACGTTGGCAGAAGATAATTGATGAATTGGATCAAATCTGATTGGGGAAGGTCATGCTCCTTGTACTGTGCATGTTTCTTTAGCTCGTCCATCAGAAAATTAGCATCTCTGAGATTACCCATAGATAAATACCTACCAGAGGAAGAGAATTACCTGATAAGTTGGAACTTCACATGACTACCATTACATAATGGGGAAAGGATCAGGAACTGCAGCGGTTATTATTAACATGTTCCATGATTTTGGCATTAATAACAGAAAACCACAGGCAACTTTTTTTTTTAATGTTTTAGAAGTGCTTACATTAAAATTGCTCGTGCAACAGCCAAATCTTCTTCACCGGGATAACACTGCAAGGTGGGAAATCCATCAAATACCAAGAAAAAGTTAAACTTACCCTTATAAGACACAAATGAAATATTGCATCAAATTACTGGATAATGGATATGGTGTTTCTGGGTCTGTTCAGCATAAGATTACAGCAATCATGACTTCTAGATAATAATTGTTAAATAAATGATTATAGGTTATCATACTAGAATCTTGACGCAAATGATTTGGAGATAATTTATTAATCTTAGCTATCAAATACGACCAATAGTCAGCAGCTAAAAACACTTCATAAACATTTTATAAATATACAAGATAACAATTGATGGAACAGTATAGATACAATCCATTTGAATAATATTTATCTATATAGAATCATTTAAGACTAACCTTGCCCATAAAATTTACTATAGTAGATGCAAACTTCTTTGGGTTGTTGCCTCTAACAAAATGATATGATACTCTAGTCATGTCCTGTACAAAAGCAGCACATATCATTGATCACTCCACATAGAAATGATTTAAAAGTTAAAACCATGCATAATATGGATCTGTATTTTCCATATCATCCCTTACGCAGTGCATTTTAGAGAACAAAATATCATAACTTTAAAAGCATAATGAAAATTTATCTGGAAAAAAGAAAGTCCCATGAATCTGTCAAAGCAGGTTATGCATATGTGCTGAAAACAGCCATCCAGAATCAAACGAATGGGAAATATGATACCATCCCTACAATGATTGTAACAACCTAAAAGAAACAACATCTTCTCCGAGTGAGTGGAAGGAAAATAATCCAACCAAGAGCCAAATCACCAGCAATTATTTACAAACAAATCAATCCAACAAAGAGCTTATAGCAAACTTTGACCTCAGACATACCAGCTCAGGAGATTCAGAATAAACATATTCAGCTAGCATAAAATGTATTTCTGGAGATCCATTCCTATGAGCTCCAAACTCTGCAGACCACCTAAAAACAAAATAGCTCCGCATCAATGAGGTAGTTAATATCAGTGCCACGAGAAACAGTCAATGTATGTGCTACATACATGTGTAGACACAAACATAAACACACTGCATATCTTTGTTTCCTCTTAAGCAGATACACATGGATACATCTTTTTTGTTTTTATCCATCACACCTTCCCAGACCAACCATCCTCACTGTCTCTGTCTTATACTCTTTTCACTCCCTCCATGTACTATTTGCCCCATGTCAAATCTTCCCATGTTTTCATCTCTGTATGATGAAAGTGAAACTCAAACACTCTAAAACACCCTCATAGATGCATATACTCCACAATAACAAAAAGCTTCTCCAGCCCAATAAATAACAAGCTGGATGGCCCACATTAGACAGGTTCTATACACGAGCTCCAAGAAAAAATCATAGGTTTTGGAAACAAGAAAACTGGAGAAATCAGATGGAGAGGACTGTTTACTCCATACACCTTTATACAACCAAAAAGGGGCTATTCAGTCCCAATCTAACAGCCACCAGAAGAGATAAAGGAGGGGAAAAAAAGTCATCTTAAACTATTCCACAAAAGCACATGTATTGCAGTTATTATTGCAACAGCATATTATAATTTACAAAAGAGTACAAAAAGAGAAAGACAGGATATCTCACTTGATAGCAGCTTTTAAGAATGACAAGCAGCACTCGACACGTGTTTTTGCAGCCCCAAGGGCTTCATTGAGTTGTTGCATATCGTCATCTTCCCCCAAGTCTTGTGGCAAAGGTATCTGAGGAAATGTCTTATAGATTTTTCTGATGCGATCTAAGATGGATATTAACTCATAATTAATAGAGAAACATTGTCAAAAAATCAAAAAAGGCAGCAGCATTCAGCGTGGCTATGCAAAAAAGTTGAAAATCAAAGAAAGAACTTTCTCTAAGTTAGTTTAATATTCATATAAGGCACTAAAATCTCAGTAACAAAACAGATGATAGAAAGCACCCTCTTTCTTTCCTCTTTTTTTTTTTTTGTGAAAATTGCAGCAAGGGAGAATTAGAAACATTAACCACTCTGAAACATCTAAAATTGACCAATGGAGGGTTGAAAATCAAAGAAAGAACTCTCTCTAAGTTAGTTTAATATTCATACAAGGCACTAAAATCTCAGTAACAAAACAGATGAAAGAAAGCACCCTCTTTCTTTCTTTCCTTTTTTTTTTCTTTTTTGAAAACTGCAGCAAAGGGAGAATTAAAAAGCATTAAGAACCACATCATAACATCTAAAATTGATCAAGGGAGGGTTGAAAAGCATTACAAGCCATATCACTAAGTTTGAACTAACCAAGTACATCATCATCATAAGGAACTTTTGCTTTAACAAGCGTCTCCACAAAGATCACAGCAAGCTCCGACCCACAAGTAACCTGAGATTGGTTTGTTATGGAATAAATTGTAATTCTAGGAGTACGAGAATAGTCTGGAAATCCAGCAATATATTCCATTATGCACACATTATGTAAACGCTACTCAGACATCCAACTCAGGAAACAAAACAAAAAAAGTAAATCATCTAGCAAATGAAATGGAACAATGATAGCCTGACTTTCAAATGTAGAAGATTGCTTTCCGGGGAAAGAAAATCCTAAGCTAACATCCCTAATCCCAATTCAGTTGGACAAGTTACATCTAAAATATGCAAAGTTGCATCCCAACTTAATGGAAGCTATGCATTTGTGTATCCATGTAGTTGCAGGCAAAAAACATAAGAAATTTTCAAATGGATTGACAGATAATGTATTTTCTAGCAGTCAACAGCTTTGATATGCTTCCTCCATTCTAATATGCTGACTACCCATCAACCTTTGACATCAATCAATTTTAATAGCAGGGACTTAACAAAGGTTCCTACCATATCGGAATTTTTCATTCATATTCTCATACTCATCATGCAACCAGTCGGACACAGCATAAACCAATTATCAGCTTATGAAGGCAGCTTGGATATCTCAGCATCCAGCCTAATCTTTTTCTTTAACAGGACAAATTTCACATTCCCATTGGCTTCTATTTAATAATATTAGCACCCAAAAATCACCTGACAGAATTAGTAACCATGGACTTGAAAGAGAATAACCTGGCTGTTCTTCAGCTGGAGGCACGCACCCGCGTGAAGAATGTCCAAAGCTTCAGAATGTCTTTGAGCAGATACATATCTGTAACAAATTAAGTTTCAATATCATACGGAAGAATCATCTCAGAAGAAAACAAATGGGAACAAGTTTAAATATCAATTCACATGCATGTGCCCCAATTGTGTACCAAAACAAAATTACATTTATTTAATCTATTCACATCTATCTAGACTAGTAAAAACCAATGCCATCAGTTGCACAAACATCACTAAAACAAGATTCACTTGGGAAAAAAAAATACACGGTAAAATTAATACCTTGCACTGATAGACTTGTACATCTGTTGAGCTCCATAGTAATTACCCTCATTTATCACATTCTCCAATTTCTCAATATTCTACAATTGACACCAAAAACACAATGCAAAGCCATTAGAAACAATCTTCCTTCTTCTTACACAAAAAGCAGACAAACCCCACATCAACTGTAAGAAATCACAAGCTTTACACTTTTTTCTATCTCATTTGCATAGCTGATGTATGATTCGACAATTTCGTGCTAAAATTTTATACTTCCCATTATCAACATCCACTTTCAACAAAATATATCAATACAGCACATCAAAACAACAATATTACGAATCCAATTTTCTCTGCATCCAAACATGAGTTAAAAAGGGTGGTTTCGTTATTCAATTACCACTTCAGCTGGAGGCAGAGGAGCCTTCCCTGGTCTTTGTCGCGACATGTCTCCCTCCTCTTCTTCACAGACACAGAGATCAGATTCAGTTTACGTTGTTGTAGAATTAGTAGGAAGAAACCAAACGGACCCCTGTTTTTTTTTTTTGTTCCGTTGGGCTTCCATTGGGCCCATATATTTGAGCCCTACGACCCAACAAGAAAACCCCTTGAGATAAAAATCTCTCCCTTCTCGCATCTCGCTTCTGGTCAATTCCTACACTTTCTCAGTAACCAAACAAAGGTACAAAATTTGATTTCTTTTTGCGGAGATGAGTTCCAAGACATTACAAGCTTCAAAGATATATAGGGATCTTCTCAAATCTGTCAACAAACACATAGGCAAAGAAGGGTATAAGAATCATTTTGGAGACTATATAACGCAAGAGTTTAGAAAGAACTGCAATGTTTTAGACCAATCTTCTGTTCAGCAAAAACTTAAGCTTGCTCGTGATTACACTTTATTACTTAACAGCGTGCAGCATCACAAGGTAATTAAAATGTTAATTCGTATCTAAAATGGTATTAAGATTGATGGTGATTTATTTTAGTTTTCCATTTTTCTTGATGTCTTTGATAGAGGGGCATAACCCAATTGTTAATTTTGCTAATATTGTACTTCTAGTCAGTGCTGGCTTAGCCTTTTTAATTTTGAGTGAAGTCACTTGGTATGAGATATCAAAGTCCAAGTTAGGACCAGGTTTAAGTTATAATTTCTCCGTCCTTGGGACTAGAGGAATTCAGGAAGGAGAAGGGGTTCCCTTGTAGTGTACTTGTGGGTTGTTTGAAATCAATTCTTAGTGTGTAATTTGAATTTAATTAATGAATAAATCGAATTCATATATTTGTAAAATTCTATTCATTTTATTTTTTATATTATCCTTATCACCACTTTAGCTTTATTTTTGTATCATTTTTAGAGATTAAATTTCATTTGGAATTCAATTGCACTCAAGATGATTTCAAATATGAAATTTTATTAAAACCTCTTAATTGAATTTAATTTAATACTTGATAGTTGTTCGAATGAACTGGCAAGAATGGTGTTCTTGTAGGAATGTTCTTTCTTTGTTTTGTATGTGGGTAGTATTTTAGCAGAAAGCATTTTATGGTGTTGCTTAAATACAATGCTGGTGCTGGCTATTGTTTTTTGCAGGAGTTGCTGTTCTCTTACAACATTGCTGTGGATAGATCGGATGAAATGAAAAAAACACTACGAAAATCAGCTGGAAGTGTAGGTCTTCAGCTTCCGGAGGTTTATCAGCCTTGATGGTCGGTTGGTTTTGAATAAATTCTTGTTTCAGGAAGAAAATTAGTTCAAAAAACATTGATTGAGGCGGCGTTCGACTTGTTTCCTTGTTTGTTTGGAAAATTCCTTGTTTGATGCTTGCAAAATACCAATGGCTACGTCTCCCTTTTTTGAATACTTTTATATTTGAGCTAATTACTTGTCTATCTTAATGAATTGTCAACAAAATCATTAAGGTTCACTTTCAATAAGAGATTCATCTTGGAGTTATGAATTTGTTTACTTCTCTTCTTTAGTAGGCAGTGTAATTTCGAGCATCGTTTAGTTCCAATTGCAGCTATTTTCTATTTGAAATGATTTGCAATATGAAACTTCCCCTCTTTGCCTCTCTTCGCTGTTGTGTCCATCTCCTTTTCGGACATTGAGATTTTGTTTTTATCAAGCTTGTCACGGGATACTTAATTTGTGACGTAGTAGTATAATATGGATGTGCAATAGCTTATTCCTTTGTGTTCCATCTCCAATTGGTCAAACATGTTATCAGATTTTACAAAACAGCAGTTATGGGTGTGCAGTAACTTATTCCTTGGACGAAGACCGCCTCTAGCTGGTGTGATTAGAGTAGTATGACAATGGCATGTCGCAATGGATATTGCTTGATTCTGCATTTATCTGAATTAAGATTTGCTAAGCTAAATGCTCGATAATCAAACACGTCATCTGAATCACTTGCATGAAAATAAATGGCTAGCTAGAAACATTAATAATGTGAATTAGCGAAGCCATTTAGCTGATTTATTGAGAGGATATTTCATGTTGTGCAAATAAGCAAGACAAGTGTTCGCACAGCAAAGAAAGCCTGCTTTTCAAAAGATTACGACTGTGATAGGTCGCAAATCCTGTCTGTTACATAAAGGGCAGTGCCCCCTAAGCGTTTCTTCTGTTTCTTCTGTTTCCTTGAAAGTATTTGGTGGCAGGCACGGGTTTAAGATACAGAGAATAATGAAATGTATGCCCTCTCTCAGACTTGAAAGTGTTCTCTGACTCTAGACAAAAAACTTGATCGCCTCAAAGTGTGACAACACAAGCGGCCCGTAACATAAAATTGATTTACGCGACTTTGTTATTGGTCCCCTTCTCGAATATTTTGCCAGAATGATAGTAATTATCGTCTTGATGTTCGACTTGAAACTAAACAACAAGCTTTGAAATTCTTAGGGACGAAGTGCGTGCAGTTAATTGAGTTATAACGTAGAAATTTCATGCTACTCAGACCTGGATATGCTATCTTGGTAATGGAATTCGAACCCGTGACCAAACAACTGGAGCAGCCACCAGATTAGGCACATTTTTAGGGACGTATCCTGATCTTTTCACATGTGTCGGCAGCATCAATGAATGAATTCAGATCTTTTGTTGATCAGATCCAAACCCAGTGTCTTCGTACAAGTCAAAAGGAAACACTACAAGATAGGTAAGACTACACACCTGTCCAAACTTTCACACACGTGGCACCCTAAATCTCTACGTCTGTGACACCATTTTTCTTGTTTTGTCTTCTAACCCCTGCTTCTTTTTTATAGCTAAAGTTATCAGTAGCTAAGCTTAGCTGCGATTTAGGATATTAAACACCACAACCACTATCACCAACGATAGCAACATGGGTTCAGAGACCTTCCTAGAAGTGATATTGGCGATTATCCTTCCACCCGTCGGGGTCTTCCTGCGTTATGGCTGTGGAGTAATGATTCTTCACTTTGAACAACACCCCTTTTTTTGCAATCATCATTTCATGTTTATGTTTACTTTTGCTATGGGAAAAGGGCTGATTGGTTTCGGTTTTTTGGTTATTGAATATGCAGGTGGAGTTTTGGATATGTTTGCTGTTGACCATATTGGGATATATTCCCGGGATTATATATGCCCTTTATGTATTAGTTGGATAGTGTATAAATCTCTCTTGGTGAGGTTTGCTGTTTTTACGTTTCAAGGACAATCCTGTTTGCTCCTCTTGTTTTATTGCTTTGTTTTATTGAGATCAACTGTTTTCACTTCATGTCAGATGATCGTTGTTTGTTTCAGTATGGTTTAGATCATGGTAGACCTCTTTGTTCTTAAGTTTTTGACAGTTTGAACATTAATACATGTCGCGTCAGCTTTCTTGATCTTATATGGTTAGATCATGGTGGACTTCTTTGTTCTTAATTTTTTGACAGTTCGAACATTAATACACTTCGTGTCAGCTTTCTGGATCTCATATGGGGTAGCATATTCAGTTTCTTTTTGATGATTTCGATCGGTTAGAAAATGACAATTACCCCTAGCTACTTCTCTCTCGAGAGTAAGATCACATCCACATTCCTGTGAAGCCGCCCTACTCACCAACCTTTCCACAAAGATTTCCAGAAAGTGACCACAATTACTTGTAATCCAGGATCAGCAGATTCACGAGAAACAAAGATTATGGTGACATTCTACTCTTGACTTACCTTAGTGTACCCAAACGAATCCATGACTTTTCTCGAGTCCCACCGGACTCCGATCCGAGCCTTAGGGGGCTCAAGTAGCTCACCTGTTAGTCTATCCTCTTACCAGGAAGGATCTGCTTGGAATTTCAAGCGCTGGTGTGCTTGTGCCTTGTATTAATTAATTTATACAAATATTAAAAAGAATATCAAGAAAATGATTGGATTCTAGATTTGTGCATAAATTTACACCTCTCACACTAGTTTAGTATTTTGTGTCAAGCTACAGTTACTGGCTGATTATATTATATTATATTATTAATGGATATTGTAAGAAATAATTAGTAAGGGAAAAGGAATAAAGTTTTTAATGTTACTTTTTATATAATATAAAGTATCCCTTCTGTGTCACCTATATCTGCAACATCCCTTATAATCTCCTCATTTTGCCCGGCAGTCATTAATCATTGAATGTGGTTGCAATGGATACGCAGTCTCCTCATTAGCATTTCAATAATATTGGAATAATATAACCACGTGGTAATTGAATACGGATTTAATTTAGGAAAAAATAAAAAAGGCTAGCCTAATTTATTCGAATAAAAGCAATATTTGAAAAATAAATACAAGTGGACCATGCAAAATTGATTTAATTTGAAAGTATTTTTCCTTTTCTTTTACTTTCAGACCAATAAAATAATTATAGATAAAATGGTAACATCATGAAGCCTAAAAGCATATGCGTCGTATTTTTAATAATTTTAAAAAAATATATATGAAAATTTGATGATTTTTAAAATTTATTTTTAATTGAAAATGCATGAAAATAATAATTTTATATTTTACATTATCATGTTAAAACATTAAAGAAAAAATAAAAAAATATTATTTTAAAAAAGTACATGAAAAGCAATTTAAAAACCTTCTTTAGTGTGTAAAATCTGCCGAGAGCCCAAGAAGGGTTGCAGGCTCTATTGGGCTTTTTAGCCCAAACAGATTCCTGGGTCAGTGTGATCTGTAATGGGCTCTTATAATCAATTCTCCTTCAAAGCCCCAAAAGAGAGAAACCGAAAGATCACCAGGACACATCCGTAATAATATGCAAAGCAAAAGACTATTTTCGTCGATTCATGAAAATAGCAAGCAACCAAACAGCCCCAATACACCTCCCAATCACCGAATTGTGGTTCCTCTGTGTTTTTTCACTAGTCGGCTACTCTGTCCCTGCATTAAACAACTAATCCCCGTCTCCTCAACCTAGCAACACTTTTCTCAGCCAAAATGGGGTCAGTCTCTCTCTTAATGCGCACTTTTTGTTCTGTTTTGTTAAGTCATTTATGGCTCTTTTTCTGTTATGCTTGCTTTCTAGTTTACAGTTATCAAGTGGTTATGCGTCTCAGTTTGTTTTCATAAAATTGAGATCTTTTTGATGTTTCCAAACTGAGTTTTTCTTAATCTCAAAAAGGGTCGCTGAGCAAAATGTGGAAAGTTCAATAAACTGTGAAAGTTTGAGCCTTTTATGGTTTATGTTGCCAGAAAAAAAAAACATTTTAAAACTGTGATCTATTTGTGATTTTTGGTTAAACTTTGCTTTGTAAAATAATGGGGTTGTTGTTAGCAAAACATGTGTTAGTATGTGTGTTTTTCTTTTTAAGCTACAACTGTATATAATTTCTTGTGTTCTTATATCTTACCCTTGATTTGTGTTGATTTGAATTGATTGGATGGTTGGCAATTGTTTTAAGTTTTTTCCTTGATGGCGATTCAGTAAGTGAAGATTGCGGCTAAAAATGCTTAAATGAATGCTTAATTTATTATTCACGCTGCAATCTGTAGATGTATTTACTGGTTGTGCACTGATAAGTCATTTTCAATTGTTTTAGTAAGAGGAATTTGAGCAATGCTGCACCTTTTTCCTGTGTTGGAACTAGAATAGGATTTAATGACAGTGGCATGTTACTATAGAAAATGCGTGGGTTTGTAACTTGGTCAATGTGTGTGTAATACAGTAAGACTCGTGGAATGGGAGCTGGTCGCAAGCTGAAGTCCCACCGTAGAAGACAAAGGTGGGCTGACAAGTCATATAAGAAATCCAACCTTGGAAATGAGTGGAAGAAACCATTCGCTGGGTCTTCCCATGCTAAGGGAATTGTTCTTGAAAAGATGTAAGGCTTGTTTCCCATTATTCCATGTTTCAAGGATTGCTACCATATTCATAGTGCTTACAACTGGGGCTTGGATGTTTATTAATTGGTTTATGCAGTGGCATTGAGGCTAAGCAGCCAAACTCTGCTATCCGAAAATGTGCTCGTGTTCAGCTGATCAAGAATGGGAAGAAAATTGCTGCCTTTGTACCCAATGATGGTTGCTTAAACTACATCGAGGAAAATGTATGTTATTTGCATGGTTTTAAAGTGTTAAAAGTTTATAAGCCTAATACCATAAACTTTTATTAGCCCACCAATATTACACAATGATATTTAGTTTCAAAGGAGATAACAGTTGGAGCCTAATTTACTGATCATTATCTTTTGCTCTTTTAGTATTTCCTGACACTTAGGTCAATTATTCATGGGACACTGTTGTTCCTGAAATTGCATAGCAGAAATTTGTTGTCAGAAGTCATCTTTTCTTAGAAAGCTTGAAATGGAAGAGTCTTCCATGTTATGGTCATTGCCTTGTATATGCTAGATCTAATTTGTAGTTTGTTTGGTGCTTAGGATGAGGTTTTGATTGCTGGATTTGGACGAAAGGGACATGCTGTGGGAGATATTCCTGGAGTCAGGTTCAAGGTGGTGAAGGTGTCAGGTGTATCCCTTCTTGCACTGTTTAAAGAGAAGAAGGAAAAGCCAAGGTCTTAGATTTGCTGGGAGAGCTTTTCCTTGATTCATCCGCCTTCCTATTTTACCCTTTTATCTATGGCAGGCTTTATAATGTACTGCAGAATTTTGCAAATGACGCCTCCCTGAAATTAGAAAATGAATCTGTTCGACTTGAGATAACAAAATTTTGGAGTAGAATGGTGATGTTTGATGACATTTTCCCGCATGGTGTTGCCCTTATTTTGCTATATTTTGTTCTACTGAATTGTTGACTGAGCCTGGGATGGCCAAACAGATCCTTATATTTCTTAGGTAGGAGATTTAGCTTCAAGCTCGTTATCTTTTTAGCAAGTCATTTGTGATCGATCCATTTTAACAGAAAAAAAGCTAGTTTGATTGTTGTGAAAATTAGTCAAAGCCACAACTGGTATTGGCCTTCTACAGGGAGAAGGTGAAAAAATAAGGCAAGCCATTTATTTCAAGTCTCGTCGCTTGTAAGCAACTGTTGTGTTCTAACCTGGATCCATTTCCCATCTCCATCTAGTCCTGCTATGGATAAGATAGTTGCTTGATCACAAGTGTTCGGACAAGAAGTGATATCTGACGCTCAGCTCGTCAATATAGCATATCCAATTCTCAATGATGCACTAACTAGATCATGCAACAGCAGTTTACCCAGAAATAAGAGATGTGAAGAGAGAACAGCTATCCATTGAGTTTCTTAGATTTTTCTGTTCACCAAGAAAAGTTACCCAGATTTGTTGATTCGTCGATGTGCTTTATGACCGCATCAATATAGAGGGAGAAGACGCTTACAAAGTCATAATTCAGCCATCAGTATGGAATTCTTTGGTTGAACAATCAAGGACAATCCAACACCCTTGTAAATAATCTAGATAGCAAACTATAAAGGACATTGATTTACTTCAGACTACGTAACCAAGTCCCTCCTAAAAAGCAATGCCTTCCATACGTCTACTCAGGTCATCAACCTGATTTTCAAAACTACCTATATTCTCTTTGTTATCTTCATTAAATCTATGCACTTTATTTTCAGGACCATGTGCCTTAACAACTTCAAGCTCCTTCAAAGGTTGCTTCTTCTCCTGTGGGCAGACTGGCTCCTTTGCGCCTGCTCTATTTACAGATATCGATGTGGCTCCCACAAATTGATGCATTCTATTTCTTGTTCTATCTGCAGCTCCATTTGCATTACTAATACCACTTCTGTTTTTGGAAGAAGTGGATTTTACACCAGAAAACTTCAGGCCTCCATTTGGTGTTATATCCACGGAATTTCCCTGGGAGAAGAAGAATTCTTAATGCATTTAAAGCATTTACTGGACAATGCATGCATCTCTACCTAGATGTGAAATTAACTGTTTCAAATCTACTCATAGCAAAATGGAAAGCATTCAAATAAAAAAGGTGGAAGGAAAAAAACCAACCGCATCAAAATATCCAATCTTTGGCGATGGCATTCGGAGACTTGAAGATTGTAAACCTTTTGAAACAATGGATGCGATAAGACTGGTTCGCTCTGGGATTTTATTGAGTTGTGCGTTCATGAACTTTGTTTCATGACTTTCATGTACCAAATAAGATTCATTGCATTGACGTCTCTTAGAATCTGTTATTTGAAAGGCATCCTTGCTGAAAGAAATCCCTCTGCATGCTGTAGTTGCATGAATGGCACCAGATCTTGGGTTGAGAATTATGGAAGATGATTCTGAGGAGCATCCATCTGTGGAACTAGCAGGCGATGTACAGGATGACGACTTGGGTGTGGACAACAAACAAGTAGAGTTGCTAGAATTCACCAGCTCTTTTATGTTTCCAGCCGAAAGTTGTCGGGGAGTTCTAGAGATTGAAGCCGAAGCAGAGACCTGGGAATTAATTGTTCTCCTCAGAGAATCTGGAGAAGATTTAACAGTGAAATTTGGAGCACAGCCAGATCCTCCAAACTCTTTCCCAAAGGGTGCAGCTGAAGAAGATGATTTCACTGGTGGTGTTGAACTACGGATAATACTGCATGAATCCCTGATACAAGTTTTCTTTGACACAATCTTGGTTCTCCCTATAAGAATAAACATATAGGTCATTACCAACAACAGTATCTTCTGATGATGATGAATCATTTTTTGATATTCTTACCAGAAGCAGCTTGTGCACCTTTGTCTTCCAATTTAACATGGTTTGCACCCGAAGAGGCCCTTTTGTTGGGAGCTGCGGATAGATTGCGATTTTGGCAGAATATATTTGGTGACTTGATTAACGATTTGGATTCTTTATTAGGTCCCTGCTTTGGCTGGTAATCATGCAGTTGATGTTACTTAATCACATTCAAAAGTTCAGTTCCTATTTACAGTAGAACACCTCTTTAATGGCTACTTAAGCTAAACCATGAAATTAAAGCGAACTGGTGACCATTTCAGATGATGCATAGGTGAGGCCTTGGTACAGTACCAATAAAATGATGTAGTGAATATCAATCAACACTACTTACTCTTAATCGAGAGGAAGCATCCGATGTTTTTGAAGCTGAAGAAACGACAAAAGCAGCATGAGTATCGAATTGAACAGGTGATTACTGAGGGTGAATACAGGAGAACAAGATACATATAACAAGGAAACGCACACAGCATAAAGCTAAAAAAATTTAAAAGACAAATTGAGCAGTTACAATGACACAAATCTACAGGGGAAAAAAATGATGAATTTTTTTTTTTGCTTGATTAGCCTAACATGAAGATGGACAGCAATCATATTCAGAAGGAATGAGACTCGATGATAGAATGAAATCGTTTCACAGCCAGACAAGGACAAATAGAATTCGTCCCAAAATTGAAAGAATACTGCCCGCTTCACTCTCAATGCCTAGTTTATATAGAAACAGCAAATACTTACTATTACCCCTTCGCGTTTCATTTTCTCTTCTAACTTTTCTAGTTGAAGTTTCCCTAGTGGATGATCCATCGTTTGATTTCTGCATGGACGCTCTCATATTGTCAAAAAGATCAATCTCAAGGCTTGCAAGGGAGTAAGCATCGGCATTTCTTGTTGAGTTTGAATCAGCAGACCTCCGGACGTCTTTAATCCCAGGAAGTGTATGTCCTTGTGATAGTCTAAATCCTCCGTTAACAAGAGACAACTCCTCAGCATTCAAAACTCCTGAGAGCAGTAAACTTTCTATTACAATTATCACAACGAAACATGAAATTCACACAAATTTACAAGAAGAACAAGCATTGATTTACATATGGAGCTTTGACAGAGACTTCTAAACCATATACAACGTCACCTGAACTTGTAAAGAAGGCACTATCCCAAGCTAAACTTTTGCGCAAGCTGCACTCATCAATTGCACTCTTCCCTTCTGGTCCTGCAGACCGAGAGGGTACAGACCTCAGATCCCCACCCCCAGCTGTGTCTACTCCATTATCCACAACCCGAATACTAATGGTCTCCAACTCTTCAGGGTCCAGAACTCCTGTGGAAGCACAGAACACATTCACATTTCCAACTTTCATCCGATGACAACAATTGGCAGCACTTGTTAAGCAGGTTTTTGTCAACCTAGGAAGCAAACCTGGACTAGTGAAGAAGGCACTGTCCCATGCCAAACTTTTGCGCAAGTTAAACTCAGATTCAGACTCTGAAGTATCCGTCTCTCTATGTCCAACTCTATCAACATGATTCTGCATATGCTGAGGATCCAGGCTCTGAACATCAACTTTCTTTCTACTCGCTGAAACTTCTGCAAAATCAAAGGGACCAAGGCAAAAGGTATAGAAACAACAATTTCTACACCCCAAGATTGAAAGCAAGCATGGAACCAAAGCAAACCAACAATGCTGAAATGTACTAATTCTTCTCTCTTTAAAGGGCACACTTCAGTGTTTTCATTTCCATCACCATTATTAAGACAATCTTTCACGTTTATTACACATCAGAAAAAAGAAAAAGAAAAGGAAAACCTTAATTGGGACATAAGATAACCAAATTTGCTCTCTCTTTCTTTCCATCCACCGATATCTATAGAAAATAAATACAAAAAAAAGATCCAAACATTTCTTGCATCATAAACAGTTATTACAGAAATTCTTGGCATTCCTTATAGTATCAAGAATACAATAAATCCATGAAAGGGAAAGGAAAAGGAAATCCATTAAATGCAAAAGCACAAGGGGATTAAATTTCAATGACAAAATACAGGGCATTTCAAAACAGAGGGAAAAAAAGATAAAGAAATACTCAACATAAAACGAAGATAAAAAGAAAAAAGAAAAAAAAGAACATCAAAACCAATCTTTCTTGCATAGAATCACAGAGAGAAAGTACCTGAGAATTGAAAATCTTGAAAATTTCTTACAGGGGACATTTTTTATGAATTTTGTTTTCTTCTCGTTCATTCAAGGATTCTTCTTCAGTTCTTGAAGTCTTTTTAACACACATATAATTCTAATAATATTTAGAAAGAGGAAGAGAAGTTTATGGAGAGGGAAAATTTTAAATTTTGATAACGAGTGAAAGAGAAATAAATTTTTGAGTAATTGAAGTCGTTATTTATAATAAGAAAAAAAAACGGCTGTTATTATTATTATTATTGTAGTTGTTATTTTGTGCTGAGGAGCGGCATTGAAGATTCTAATATTTTTTTTTTTCAAAATGGTAAAAGTGAATAATCCGATAGGCTCCGATTTAGGGACGTAAAGGATGATGGCTCAATTACGCGCCCTTTACAGGTTTTGTCCAATAAGGTCAAAAATCTCTTGGGCTAATAATTAAAGGCATGCCGCGGGAGAAACAATGATTCATTATTTGTGTTTGGGAGAGTAATTACTTGTGTGGTTATGGTCTGTAAAAATAGATAATATAGGAATATTTTTTTTTAGTTTGTGATAATAAATTATATATTTGATTAAAATTATAGTTGAAGCTATTTGTTTTAGAAGTAGTTTTATTTGTGTTTGGTAAATAACTTTTGTAAATGCTTTTAGTAGTAAAATTACCGAGAAAAGTATGCATGAATTTTCAATTTATTAGTAACATTAGTGAGTATTATTTAGTTATATATTTTAAAAATATTATATTTTAGTTGTTTCTCAATCATCCCATTAAACTATTTGTTATTCCATCATGAATATAATCTGTTTATGATGGCATAGAGTTGCCTTGATTTTGAGAATATTGAAAAATATCAACGAAAATATCATATCTAATAAAATTAGGGTTGTGATTATATTCTATAAAAGCAACATCTTCTTAAGATTTTTTTTCTAATATAGTTATGTAGTGTCATTGATGCTATTATAACCTTGACTTGCGCTTTGTAGGGGTATGCGAACATAATCTGTAAAATTCTTCATCTCTATTTTCATACTATAAATGCACGGTCAATAACGTTGTGAAGTAACAAGTGTATATGATTGAATCGCTTTTCCTGAATTGTTGGTTGTTCTCGAGGTCAAATATCTTGAAAATGATAACTCTCATCTTTATGTAGACCTAAATATTCATACTCATTTAGATATTCAATATCCAGTATCAATCAAATAATATTTCCTTGCAATAACAAGTTAAAAAAATTAAGTTATTTTGAAAATTCATAATACACATGCTATAAATTTAAATAACATTTAATTATTGTAATTTATTTACCTTTAGGAGGTTTTAAAAAATTTATATTTGAATTGTCAATAACTTTAAAAAAAATATAAGAGTATCATGACCATTATTTTCCCATTCTGCCTGAAAAAAACATGAATTGCACATCAAAGCTACATGCGACCATTACATTCTGTGTTGACATTCCCTTTTTACCAATAAATGAAATTTTATTTTCTTGAGATACATATACACGAACATGTGTACCATCAATAACACCAACGCAGTTCTATATGACAAAACAACAAACATTTGCTAAATATGATAAATAATTTCAATGTATTTTTTATTTTAAATTACTCACTTAAAAAATCATTTAACTAATCTTAAAATAAGGTATAAATCTTAGATTCATCATAATTTTCAAAGGAATATTTAAAATTTCAAGTTTTTATTTAAAATTTCAAGTTTTTATGATTTAATAATATCTACAACAAGTAAACAAATTATCTCAACACTTCATTAAAATATCGATTTATAGTTTCTCCATATTGTTGAAATCTTTCTTGGACATGTATATTCAACGCACTCAAAGCAATTGTATAGAGAGACATTGTCACACCATGCATTTCCACATCTATCTCAGTGATCAGCACAAGGAATAAAACAAAAAAAATAAAATTGCAGAAGGATAAGCAATGCAGCTTTTCTTAGCTATCACTGTCTACTGCAATAAGATTTTCTTTCCTCTTTGTTTTTGTTCTGATTGTCTCCCAATTACCAGCCTATCAATATTTCAAGCCGTTTGTATTCTTTTTATACAACAAACTTTCAACCTTATCCATCAACAATCCTACAAAACACCACTGTTGTTCTTGATCAGGATGCAGAAATCGCTTGCAAGTTCAAACTAATCTAAATATAAAAGGACTGGTCAAAATTAGAAAAGAACAAAAACAATCTTTTACAAACAATAGACAGAGCTACTAGGAGAAGATCTACATTACTCGATAATAGAACAAAAAAATCAACGAAGAAAGGCAACAAAGTTGAGAATCTATGTGCATGAACTGGAAATTGTTTGCTAGCAGTTTCAAAATCTTGTACAGATGCATAACAACTAAATGGGAAAAAACAGAATAAAAAAATAACATGTCTAAATACAAAAAAAATTAAAAGCATGCAGACCATGTAGCTAATAAGTTGCTGAAAACAAAAAACTCGGTGCTAGAAAATCACTGCATCAAAATGGGATTACCATATTTTTAGAAAATTTCAACAGCGGTGGGTATAGGACGGTGCTCCTTCTAGCGGATTCTCCAACGTTTTGCTATAAAAAAAAAGGTTCGGTTAGTAGATCAACAGCTCTTGATAACAGATATGGAGTGAGAGTGGTGGTATTGAAGGTGAGAGGAGACGTTCCAAAGAAAAGAATTAAGGGAGAGGGGGCAGTTTAAAGTTTATTTCCGTCCATAAATTTTAACGGTAATAAGCAACCGGGAATAATATTTGGTTATCTCTTCTGATCAGCTTTCACGTGAAAAGCAAAAAATAAAGTCTGAGAACTTTGATTTTCTTATGGCCCTATTTATAAGAATATTGATTATATATATATATAAAAGAAGGCTTTTCCATTGTGTTTATTAAAGATTTAATTAAAATTCTTCATACCTCTACATATCAGTAAAAACGACTGCAATTTCCAACGATTTGTTGCCTTAGATGTTACCATGTCTTTCTGGTGAATCTCAGCAGCTTTTGTGGCCTAATCATCGCCCCATTTGTAGAAAGCGGCATGATACTAGTCAAAATTGCGAACGATTTGTTGCAGCCGATATGATAATCAATTTACTCCAAGGCCTCATTCCTTGATGGTTCTTATATCAACTCTTGTGAGAGAGTTTTGAACTAGCCAAATAGACAAAAAAAAATAAGAAAGAAAGAAAGAATTGATCTTTTATTGAACTTTGTGCTACACATGCCGAATGATCAAACGAAGAACAAGGCCAACGCTTCTTTCAAGCGAGCACTGGAAACATGCGATAGACTCGACTACCTGCCAAATATAGCATTCTAAACAGCCGGCGCGTTCAGCTTATGAACAAAAGTGTTCTTACTCTCTCGCAGTTTCATATTGAAGGAAAGTCGTTCTACCTGACATGTGGACCGACCAACCATAAACGACGAACAGGCAGCATGATTCCATGATCGAATCTCCTACTCATAAAGAAAGTTACCTAGGTTCTGCTAACAAGCTGCTTTACAATGCAATAAGCTGAAGCTATTGAGATTTTTTAACAAGGCAACCTTCTACCACCCTGCTTAAGACAGTCAAGTGAACCTCAAGTGGAAGATACAGCGAAAGAGGTTATTATTAGTCTGGTTAATCTTCATCAGCAAACCCGTCTGCTGAATATATGCCAAACATCAGCAGCAGAACGGATAACTTGTTAGCCTCGTTACTTTTTCCAGCGAACTCATTGGTGAAGTATAGGCTAGACATCACCAGCAGCTATGTTGTGTCTGCATGTATTTTCAACACCAGCCATCTCCATCATAAAAATTGAATGGTATATAAAAACAGCACTTCAGATAACTAAGGAAACCAAACAAGTGAGGAGGAGCTATAAAGATCCTGTTATGGCATCCTACAGCAGTGACAGACAAGTTAATCTCCACAGTGTTGAAGTACTTACGTTTCCTCAAAATGTTCCTAATTTTTTGAAAGGGAGAACTTTCAGGACAATTTATACTCTTGGCAGGAGATCAGTATTTACAACTTCAATAAGAGAGCATATCACCCAATGAAAGGCATGCATGCACAAGCACACATGTATCATTCCATCCAAGTGGTCCAGACTCCCGAGACCAGCCAATCCCAGAAATCAAGATGTCTACCGTCCTGTTTTTTCCTCCCGCAAAAGTTCTTGGTTTCCAGGCACTCTCCTCTCTTGAACAAATTCAAATATTCAATAGTACTAGTAATTTTGGCAGCGCATAATTCGGTTAATTGGAAATTAATTTATTATTTAAAAAATACATTTATACACCAAATGATTTGTTGAAATATTGCTGTTTTGTAAAATAAATGAGGGCATATATGGAAATACCTGTGAGCTCTTTTTCTACTAAGAAATAGTATGGGGTTATTTAGTTTCAAATAATAGCAAAACAGGCAAGTTGAAAAAAAAAACACAATAGCAGGCAATAATAGAAGACGTACTAGCATCAAAACAGAAGGGGTAGTAAAATAATACTGTAGAATAATTAGGAAATTTGATAAATGCCTCCTATTTTTGTTGGGAAAGCAAGGTAATACATCTGGATAAAAATGAAGAGGTTTGACCTGCTATGGATTCTATCTCTATATGGAATTAGATAATAATAAGGGAATTTGAGGGGGGAAAATAAGGGTATTTTACTCTAATGAAATGTTTAGATATAAATGGTACTTTTTATATATAGATAGATAGATAGATATGGATACTGCAAGTATATGAATTTATGTCAAAATAATTGTGAATCATGATTAAGTCATTATTTGTCCTAAATCAGCTAAACAGTTCTAAGTAAATTAAGCTCTACCAAGAAACCATATGGAAAAGACATTTCCAGTACAGAGGGAAATTATCACACGGCTGCAAATATTTACCAAGAAACCGTATGAAAAAGACATTCCTAATACAGTAGGAAATTACCATCCAGCTGCAAATATTTACCTGGGTATCAAACCAGATTGACTTCAATATTGAAGAAAAAGAGTTACATCTTCCTCATCTAGGATTGGTGGTGGAGTTTTAAATGGAACAGATATAGTGTAGTTGAGCTGGTAATTCACAAGAATTGGACCAAAAATGTTGAACTTTGGAGCACTCCCATAAGCAGCTTCTGCATCTGAACACCTCTTGAAAATTACTCTGGCACGATTGGTATCCCTATCAACTTCTGTCTCAGATTCTTTTAGTGGTCCGAAGCGCCTGAACATCTTATTTAGGCTTATTTCAGAAGGAACTGAATCCACCACAGGGAAATGCATTACAAGCTCTGCCGGGGCCTTCTCATCCACATAACCAACTGGTTTCTGGGTTGATACATCATAACTGCTATCAGAATAGCGTTTCCTAGAGTTTGACCTACCGCTGGGTTTATCTAGAACAACAGGCACAAAAAGATTATCCCTTTTCCTACTTTTACGTGGTGGTTGCTCTTCAGAACCATTTTGAATAACACGGTCTGTCCAATATGTGTCATTCATATCCTCGAATTCAAATGTTTCTGGAAAACCAACAGAAGAATGGGAAGTTTTTCTCTTACCACCTACTTTATCATGCTGGTCCATAACCACCGAGTTCCTGAAATCAGAGAAGAAACTAATGATGATGTTCAAGAAACCAAAGCCTTTCGAGGGATCTTGTGCTGTCAAGTGAAGCTGTGATAGCAATTCATCAAGTGACGAGTATTCTGATGGAACGATCATTTTCTTTATCTCAGCATCCTCAGGATGCACAGATGAAGTATCAGGTCCATCCCCAATGAGGCCATCGCTGCTTCCTTCTACCTTCTGGCTATTACACTTCAGGATAGAAGGAGACCCGGTCATTTGGCTAGCAACTCTTTGAATGCATTCGCCAATCTTGAAGGAAGGCTTGGGAAGAGTTGTGGTTGAAGACACTTTTGCAAAAGATATGGTCTTCCTCCCTTCTGTCATAGATGCATCATCAGCAAAGGTATCAGCGCCTTTTCTTTTCTTGCCAGAAGACGGAGAAACTAATTTATTGTTTGCTTTCCCATCAGACGCAATTTCATCATCCAAAGAATCCCACGAGTCACCCATCAAATCAGACAAGTTTCTCTCTTTTTTCCTGGGACTGATACAATCCTTCAAATTATGTTTGCATTTGCGAGAAGAGCGTCTTTGAGTTTGCAAAATCTCCTCACCAGATGAAATTTGCCCATGATCCTCATAAACAGCCGATGCATGATCAATCACTTCATCCTCAAATCTTAAAGTACCTGAATTTTCCAACAACCCTCCATAAAACTGATATTCAGGCAGTTCAGAGTAACCTTTCAAACGATAGAAGGCCAGCAACTGAGACTTTGCAATCACAAGCTCCAATCGATTAGCCCCGCCAGCTGGAGTCTGCGCTAATGCTTTCATATAACCCACTAATTTATCTGGTTGAAACAAATCAGCACTTGTATCTTTGTCAACACCATCTCGTGTACTTGCCTCTGGCCGGATTCCAGCACTTTCAAGAACCTGAAATTTGATTTCATCATAAGCATCCTTCGGCACACATGAGCAAGCCAGACCCAGCTCCACTCGTCTTGAAACTTCTTCCAAAGCACAATCAACAGCATTCTGGAATACTTCAGAATTGCTCTGCTTCTCAACCTGAGAAAAGTGTGACCTGAAAGGTTTTAGCAAAGATGCTTCATTCCATGCAAATGTTCGGTCTCCAAAGTATGCTACTAAATAGCAGTCCTTCTTATTATACTTCACTGCTTTCTCAGAGGCATCTGATGGATCAAATATCTGGCCAGGCCACCAAGGATGGCTCCTTACTTTACCCCAGACCAAATCTGATACAGAAAGCTCACCTTCATTATTTGGTGGCAGTAGATAACAAGCCTGATCTGCTTTCTCTGAGCTTCCAGGCTTTGAAGCTGCCAATTTAGCAGATTTCTCCTCGATGCTGTTCAGTTGTTCATTGTCAGTATCCTGTTCTTCAACTTCCATTTCTTTCCCTTCTAGTAAATCAACCTGTTCAGCATCAAGAACGTGTTCTTCAATTGTCATTTCTTGCCCCATATGCGAATCCATCTCAAAAAGACCATGAGATGCACCCTCATCCAAACCTTCTGCAACCTTTAATTGCTGATCGCTTTCAGCAAGCTCCTTGAGTTCAGTTTGGAGATTCAAAGCTTCCTCATTGCTTGCTATGACATTTTCTTCTCCATCCATGAGCCGAGTATCTAACCCTGTGATCCCAGATTCTGTTTCGGCCTGTGAGCTCTGTTCTTCTACCCTTTTCTTCTCCCCTTCAAGCTCTTCAGCATAAGTAGCCTCTTCTTGACCTTCCATCAGTTGCTCTTCGATTGAATCAACATGAGCAGGATGACAAGATGCACTTTTCCCTGAGCCTTCCTCAGTCTTCAACTGTTGATCCTTTAAAGAAGGATCTGGAACATCAGTGTGTGAGATCAAAACCTCAACATTGTTTGTTAAAGCCACTTCGACATCTATTTCCATCCCTCCACATTCTGTCTTAGTCCTTGTTTCAGTGCTTCCACTAACAATATCAGTTTTCTGCTGTTGCGAAACTGTTATCACTTGCTCTTTATGGAGACCAGCTTCTTCAGCATCATTAACTAAGCATTCAGTTATCACTTTTTTACTCTTTACAGGATTCAGAACCACAATGTTTTCCTTAGCTACAACTCCAGCTCGTACAACTACTTGAGCTGGCTGATACGAAGGCTGTGAATCTGCACATACATTATAGCCATTTTCAGTGCTCCCATTAGCTGTCTCGGATGTTCCCTGCAGTTCTTCCACTGAAAAATAAAAACTTTCACTAAAACCATCAGTGTCCATACCTTCGGTGTTGGGACATGTGATGTTTTCGTCGTCAGTTGATGCAACCCTCCCTTCATCAGCAACTGGAGTTTGTTTATCCAACAATTTGGAGTCTGGGTTGGCAAGGCCATCCTTTTCTGGTAAAACTGATGATCCTTCAGAAGCTGATATAAGCCCCTCCGAATTACCAGCAAGTGCTCTTTCCAGAGCGTCACTCCTACTTGCTTCAACCTTTGGATCTAAACCTTCATTATTAGCCAGCACAGCAACTTCCTCAGTAACTTCGGTCTCTACACTTGTATCTTCCACGGTTGATGGAGAAGTTAACACTGCAGTTTCAGTTCCAGAATTCCACACTTCGTCATGCAAAACACCCACCTCTAGTGTCTCTGAATCTTGAAGTGCATCGTTCACATTGCCATCTTTATCCTCAGCCTTCCCGGCAGCCTCCTCAACCAATTCAGATTTCTCTACAACTTGGGTTTCACCAACTGAAGCACCTACTACCAAAGAAGGACATCCCGCCCCATTTTCAGCTCTTTGATCCTGAGATTCATTCTCTGACAGCCCAATTTCTTGAGAAGTCACTTTCTGGCTTGCATCAATCTTTTCTCCCTCAACACCTTCCTCCACCAATTCCCTTTTCAAACTCTCCTCCGTTGTAACAAATGTTACTTCTACCACCACAACTTGGGTTTCCCCACCAATACCACTTGCATTTTCTACACTCTGAACATGAGCGTCAGCATCTGCAACCCCAACTTCAGATGAAGTCTTATCACCATTTCCACCGACCTCCATATCTTCCTCTCCACCCTGTACTGCTTTACCTTCTCCTTCAGATTCTGCAACCTTAGAAGACTGTCCAACCTCACTCTCAACCCTCAACTCCTGAACTTCAGGTGAAGCCTCGCTGCTGTTTCCACTGACCTCCCTCCCCTTCTCCCCACTCTCAACTGGTTTCCCTTCTTCAGATTCTGCAGACCGAGAAGACTCAAATTCTGAGTTTGATGGATCAACACCAGAATCCCTATTCTCATGTGTCCCTAAATGACCAGCTACACCACCACCATCTGAATGTGTTGCATCTCCCTCGGCACAACCACAACCACCAGCACTTTCCTTCCTTGCTTCCCCACCACCTCCATCACACAAGTCACGTGTGCACCCACCATCAACACCCTCACTGGAAGACCTCCCAACCATTACTTCATCTCCATTACAAGAACCTACTTCCTTTGCCATCACATCCTCACTAGAAGAACACTCAATCTTACCCTGAGCCTCCTCACTGGCAACAGAGCCAACAACAACTGGAGTCGTTGCTATAGTGGTTTTCTCACTATCACCACTATCTACATGTTCACTAACACTCACAGTCGATAATTCCGCAACACTCCTTGCGGAAACACTCTCATTCTTGCATTCATCCATTGAAAACAGTACCTAGGTCAATTTCAAGATCCAAAAAATAAGCTTTCTTTACTATAAAGAACCGAAATTTTAAATCAAAAAGAAAAAAAGAAATCAGGTGATAATCCCTAAAACCGAGAAAAATAGAAATCAAGCCAGGTAACTAAGAAAAAAGATATTAAAGAACAAAACGAGTGATTTTTTTTAAGATGATGTGTTTACCTCTTTAGATCTTGTAAGGAGTGGAAGCCAGGGGATTGTGGGGGTTTCGAGTTTTTGGAGAGAGAGAGAAAAAAAGAAACAGTGTTTGGGTGTGATCATAAGTCAGGCTTCTTTTTAAGTGATTTTTAAGAGAAGTAAACAGAAGCCCGAGTATAATGGGTTCTTGTCCTTTTTCTCTGACTGGTCAGCACTCTCAACAGGCTTTTCTTCCATTTTTCCATCAGAGAGGAATGAGAAACTTTGTTGGTGACATATGGAATTTGACAGTCTAGTGATTTTCGAACACGTGTAGAGAAATTTTTTAATATCCACGTTAAAATTATAAAAAATATTAATTTAATATTTTTTAAAATAAATATATTTCAAAAAAAATTAAAAAAACAAAAATTATTTCACTTCTTTTACAGGATTATTCTACCCTTTTTTTTTGGTTACAAATAACTGTTCCACTCTGACATGTTAGCTTGCTACTAATCCTTTTTTTTATGGGGAAATAAAAAGTATTTTAACAAAAATTAAATTTTTTTTATTTTTTATTTTTAAATTAATTTCACTTCTTTTACAGGATTATTTAAATTAAAAAATTATTTCACTTCTTTTACAGGATTATTCTACTTTTATTTTCGTGGTTGGAAAGTTTTTTTTGTTAAAATTTAAATTAATTTTTTTATTTTAAATTATTTTATTGTATATTTTTAGATTATTTTGATGTGCTGATATAAAAATAATTTTTTAAAAAAAATATTATTTTAATATATTTTTAAATAAAAATATTTTGAAAATTAATCATTATTATAATATCAAATAAACTATGCAAATTTGGGTCATGGCATGTAATTTCCAAAAATAATATAAAATTTTCAATTTAAATAAAACAAGTTTTTTATATCAAAGAAGATTTGGCTCAAGAGATTATTTGTTTTTTTCATTTAAAATTGTGTTTAAAGTTTGTTTGTTTTCGTGAAAAGTTTTTTAAAAAAATTAATTTGTTTTATTTTATATTATTAAATTATTTTGATGTATTAACTTAAAAGAAGTGCAAGCAAGGAGAACCAAATTGAAGAAAGTGCCTCGGACCCAGAAAAGATTCCAGTAGCCCAGTTAAGCTTGGCCCATTATCTAACATATGTTGCCTCGATGCGTTGGGCCCGAGAGTTATGATCTGGGCACAGCATAAACTTTAAGGTTGTTCTTGTATTGTATTCAGAGCCATGATCACCCCTCTGATTGTTGGCCCAAATACCAGATTCCAAAGAGTCCATCGTATCCACGTTATATCGGCATTTTCTATGATCGACCCAGGAAACAACAGTAGGGATGGGCTAAATTCACCTCCAGTCCACCATATGACTTAGGGGGTATTTAAAGAGTAATAACAAAAGTATTTTTTATTTAAAATATATTAAAATAATATTTTATATTTTTAAAATTTATTTTTGATATAAACGTAATAAAATAATTTAAAAACACTAACTGATATAAAGACCCGACACCAACCCTTTTCCACGAGGATTTTATTTTATTCTGCTTCTTATTTTTTAAAGCGATGTTTTAATAAGAATATTGTTTGTCAACATGACATGGCATTCTGTGAGAGCACTTCTAGCAGCATGCTTTATTCTATTTAGCTGGAGAGAGACTTGGCACTTGCTGTGGCCTGTGTTAGTGCTGGCTTTGTATGGGAACTTTGAATCCCTGTTGGATTGGCCTGGTTGGTTTTTTCCCTGAATTTTTCTTCCGGTCTAATACTGCAAGGTCGGATCGGAGATGAGAGTCCGATCAATCCTTGCAATGATGAGTCGGTGATGTGCTTTTATAAAATTATGTCTGAAACCTCGTTTAATAACTTTTATATATATATATATATATATATATATATATATATATATATATATGATTAGTTGACACTTCATTAAAGGAAGATGGCAACTTTGTAAAATAAATTCACACTTTATATTTTGGTTATAGGCTGAATTTCTTGGTATAACATACAGCCTAAGCATGGTTATAGAAGACTATTTGACTTAATTTATCCCCTCTTTTATAATCGAAATTGCATTGATGCAGTTATGTAATAATTTACATATTTAGCTTTGATATAATGTATTCATAGCATTTTTTTTTCTGTTCTAATAAAATTAAATTCGACTAAATATTGAGATTAAACATAAAATAACTAAACCAAAAAAAAATTTAAATGAGAAAAACAAAATATTATAAAAAATATTTTTCTACTTGTCATTTTAGTTATCGACACAAGCAAAGGAGTTTCTACTTGTCTTAATACTATTCTTGTTTTTTATTCCTATTTTTTTCAGGTTCATTATAACATGTTTTTTGTTTTTATATGTGTAATTTATACATATAAATCTGTTTTTTAGATAAAAAAATTAACAAAAAAGAAAAGAGATTTTTTTGAGCAAATAGAACTTCAAAAAAAAATTGAGACACTAAAATAAATGAAATGGTAAAGAGAGGAAGGTTTAATTACTATATAAAATATAATAAACACACACATGTGTGTGATCAAGAAAAAATAAAATTGAGCAATTCATTTTTTTTTCTAACAAAATTTATAGATAACATACTAATGTTTTTGTAAGCACCGCCCAGAAAAAAGTGTAATGAAATTTTTTAAAATATTTAAAATATCAGTAATCCATAAAATATAATTCATTTTATCATTTATATGAATAAAGTTTTATAATAATTAATAACTTAGCAGAACCCTCTATTTTATGTCTAATTCGATGGGGATATTATTGAGTTCTTACACTTTAATGTCTATAACTCAATTCATCTTATTACTAAAAGGAATATCAGTTATAATACCCATTATCCAAAAAAAATCCCTTCTAGCTAGTAGCATTGACCTTTTATCCCCCTACTTCCCTCCACAAAGAATCCTTGCAATGCTGAGTCAGTGATGTGCTTTTATAAAACCATGTCTGTAATTATTGAACACTTCATTAGAGGAAGATGGCTGCTTTGTGAAGTAAATTCACGGTTTAATTATATTCTGGTCATAGGCTGAATTTCTTGGTATAATATACAGCCCGAGCATTGTTATAGAAGACTATATAATATACAAACACCATGCTAATAATCCCGAGGGGTGGTGGGGGGCGACAAGTTATATGAACGTGCGCCAGCCTTTTAAAGTGGAAAAGTTCATTGAAGCCATCAAAAGCAAGCCATGAGACATGGGCAAACACACATGACTTTTGTTACATTGTTTTTTTTTTTTTTTATGCTAATAGTTCACAGCTCAAGCTGAGATGTTAGAGAATGAAAGAATCTTATCAAACACCTAAGAATCATAAAAAAAATAAAAAATAATTGGAAAGAAGAGCCACAGCAGATCTGATAATAACGTTGTTCTGCAGCAGCTACTCCCTTCTCCTTTCGTTATTGCCAACTAAGTGCCTCCCTCTTATCCAACCCTTTTAAGGCTTTCACCTGTGCCGGCCGTACCTATTCGACAGCCAAGCAAACTGTCTTTGTAACATCAGTTTATATTTTTATCATATAGTCTCCATTGAGCATATATAGAGCGCCATTCGACCATAATGGAAAAGGAGAAAAATACTACGAGAAAAAAAATAATTCAAGGTGATAAAATTTGTTTTTCAGAACAATAAAAAACAATAATTTTAAATTAAAAAAAAATTCTCAATAATACAGTTAATCTTCAAGGCCAAACACCGCTTTAAGCCTCACTCCACTACTCTCAGATGGCTTCGATTTTTCTGTCTGAAGCCCCTTTTTGTACACTAACCTTATCATCTCTCTTTTTTTAAGTTTTTATACATTTTTTAATAAATCTCCGACGTACCAAAACTAAATTTCTTTTTAACTATTTCGATCATGAACCACCGCACCCAAAATACGGTAAATAATTTATTTTTTTGGCTTGCCGTAACCGCTAATCAGAAACGACAAGCTGGTCAGTCAATTAAATTCTTCAAGAAGCATGAGGTGGCAAGTGACAACGAATCAAACAAAACTTATAAATTCTTAACGACAACGATCAATTTGTTACTGTAAACACCAACTAGCATGCGGTTGTCAAAGAGGGCATTTTGGTCTTCTTGTCACGTGAGTTTCTAGCATGCCAGTTGTAAGTGGGCCCCACTCAATACGTAGGCACGGGATGCGATGATTCTTTTGTTTACATTGACTAAGGTTGATCATGTTACCATGTGAAGCAAACACAAGGGGCTGTAAGATCATCGTGTACAGCTAACGTGTATGGAAGTGTATGTACCTGCGTTAGGAGGAGCAATGGTTGGGGGTTTGGACATTATAGTTGGGACCGTTGTCATGGGACCCGCCGTGTTTGGTGGGAAAATGTGGGCAGCAGGTAGGCCCACCGCCTGTGATTGATGGAAGTGATAAAGAGGGTACATTGGCATCAATGTATTGGCACCCACCATAGCTTGCCCTGGATACACCTGAGAGAAATGCCCATTCATGTAGGACCCGCCGGTGTAGCTTAGCTTCTGTGGACCATCCATCACAGCAATACTACTTCAGCTCATAAGAATTGTAAGACTAATGAGAAGGGGGGAATTTATGTTAATGGTTGGTTCTCAGGAAGTTTTTCTGTTGGTTTTAGAGAGAAATTATTTTAAATTTGAGAATTTTAACTCAAAATTTAAGCAGATATCTCATTAATTAACTGAACTTTCAGCTCATGATCAATATTTAAGTACGATACTGAAGTAATATTATTATTGGGTAAATACAAGGGAAGCTAATTTAATTACTGGGATTTCATCAACTTGCATGATTATTCATAAATCATCACAAGAGTGTAGAACCACTTACATGATTGTAACTGATATCTGTGGCAATGTAAGCAGGAGAGTACCTGAAATTAAGAGGTAACTACAGCATAAGGCAAAGTCCATCTTCCCATTTCATACCACAAAATTAAGAGCCATGAAGCCATACAAACTGGATTACCCATAAAAAGGAACGGCTTGATGATGAAATGGTGACGCTGCAGCTGACCCTGCCGGATAATACCACTGGACGTGATTTGCTGGCGCTGCTGGCGTGGACCTCGGTCCAGCGATGATGTTAGGTCCTTCATGATTAAATTTAATTACAGATATTAGCAAGCTACACATGATGCTCATGTTTACTAACATCCCATTGTGTGTTAGAGATTTATTTCTCGTTTTTATGCGTGTACCATGGTCTTTTTTGCCTTTCGATGAAGAGTAAGTTTATACAAATTAATTAATTGGAAAATTATACCAAAATTTGCTGTTAATATGCAATGAAATTAATGCAGTGGTTTTGAAAATTACTTTTATATGGTAAGTGATAATACCATGCATCAGACGTTCGTCATATTTTTAGTTTGCCAAATTCATCAAGCATATGTGTCTGTCCGTGTGTATAAGGATATATCCGACTTTGTTCTCTTTCTTCTTAATTTCCATATACCTGAAAAGGAAATATTCCTTTTCAAGGTGCATGTTTACACACATATACGTTTAAATATCCATACCTTGTTGAGGAGGGGCCGGTGTTGAAGACCTAGGGCGGCGTGCACCAAGGGAAGCCAGGTTGCAGTTGGCACGGCGGCCATTGATGATGGGTGCTGCATCCTCGCAAGCCTTATTTGCCGCTCCAGCCTCCTTGAACGTAACCTAGTTGGTTAAAACAATCACCAGAGCTAACATTAGAAAAACAGTAGTAATTGACAGTAATGATCTTTATTTCCCTGAAATGAAAATGCAGTAGTGAAAATACAGTGAAGATTAATCAAAACTTACAAATCCGTAGCCCTTGGATCTACCAGTGATTTTATCAGAAATAATCACAGCCTCCAAGATCTCACCATACTTTTCGAAATGCTCTCTCAGGACCTCTTTTGGTGTTTCCCACGCTAACCCTCCAACAAACACTTTGGTCAGAGTGGTATCACCAAACTGCCCTACACCGTTGCTCATTGTCATTCTCTTACTAGATCCCTGCGCAAAAATTTAAATTCGACGCACTATACTCCAAACCAAAACTTTTATCTATTTTCACGACGAAACGTGTAATTTTTTGTGCTCAGGGGAAGAGATAGAGTGGTCAGTGATCAAGAATGGATATTTAGAAGGGAGAAGAAGAGAGGGAGGGAGGGAAATATAAGGAGGAGAGTGAGGAGGAGAAAGAGTACAGGGTGGTAATGGAATAAAAGAATACAAGAAAAACAATGGAGACAGAGAGGCAGACAGATGGACTAACTGGTGCTGAGGCTATCAACAACGTGATCACAGTACTAACATATATACATAATAGCACTTAGCGATCGACAACACACTTCTCTTTAATTAGACAACCTCTGTATCTTATCTCTCGGCCAATGACTGGATACTTAGCTTTTAATATGTTCTGTTTTTGTTGATATCATATTTATTAAACCTGCCAATTTAGATTGAGTTTCAATATAAATTTATTTAAAAATTAATATTTTAATTTTGAGCACGATTATTTTTTAAAAATTAATATTTTATATTATTTTCATATGTAGAAATATCGAAATAATTTTAAAAATAAAAAATATTACTTTAATATATTTTTAAATAAAAAACATATTATAAAACAATTTCCAAACATAACTTTACAGAACCGGTAGAGAGATGTAAATTAAGTTACTCGCGCTCACTCTTACGCGCATCGATTAATTAAGAATGTATGATACGCCTCATATATATTATGGTTGGATAGAACGTGATCTGAGAATCTTTCCTACTGCAACTAAAAGATTTGATACGTTAATCTTTTTGCTCTGTTCTTTATAATTGATTTTTTTTCCACAATATAATTTTAAAGCCAAATACAATGCTAATTATATTGAACAAGGTAACTTTAATTTGCATTAAAAATAATTAATCCCATTTGTACCATGCGTGTCGTGCACAGAAAAAATAAAATTTTATTTCATACTTTATTTAGAATATTTTATTCTATCCAACCCTTTTATAAAAAGTATATTTTCTTTTCTTATCATTGATTTCTAAATTTTTAATTTTATTTTTTTGGAGACTTACCTAAACACTTGAATTTTTAAATTACAATGACATATATATATATATATATATATATATATATATATATATATATCTCGAGACTTCACTTACACAATTTAAGTTTTTAAATTGAGTTTTTCATTAACAATTAAAATTAAAAATTTCTAAGTCATTAATGACCAGCTGTTATTTCATCGGAAATAATTGTATGATCTATCTGTAATTCGGATAGCTGAATCATATGGAGGGGCAGGGAAAGTGCAAAGAGAAAAGAAATTAGAAGAAAAACCCAAATTGCTAATATGACGGAGCGTGTTCTCACGCGTGGAGTCGGGTAATATAAAAGGGACAAAAGACAGCTAAACACCGTACATGGACTGAGAGAGAGGGTCCGACAAAGTTAACGAGCGCGTCGTCAGTCCTAAGAATTCCAAGTCTGAATTTGAAGGGAGGTCGTTAGGGACAATAATAATCAGCCACGTTGTCTGCAACTCGCTCTCATTACCCAAATAACCTTCATGCCTTGCCATATTCAGTCAAGCTTGTATAAACTCTCGAGGTTAAAAAGGGAATATGAAAAGAGAAAATATATTATTCCTACAAGTACAAAATCTAAGATTAATGTTGGATTTAAATACACAATATAAAAAAGGCTGCCCAAATCACTATATAACTATGGAGATTTTACAAGAGAAATGGTGACTGGAAGTCTTCTTGTTGCATCCAAAAAGGGAAATATAATATCGGGATTAGGCTAATATGGACAAAAAATGAAGCTAAAACTCACAAATACAATAATAAAGGGAGAGCTTGTGGGTGCAAAATATGTATTAAATTGAGGGATATATCTAAAAGAATAAAGGACTGGACAGTATTTTTCAAGAATTGAGAGTGTCAGGTCCCCACCCCTCCGCCCGTGCTTGCAGTCGCATGGGGAGATAAAACTCAGGCAAGGATGTCACATACGCACGCCACATTCCAGGGTGGCTAATGTGGCTTCTGCCTTCATTTATGTTCGGTTTTTTCAACCATGAAAAAAATAAAAATTAATCATGGGCTACGTGTCAATGACTTGGCACCCATGGCTGGGAAGCGCAAACACCGAGTATATACAGTACCAAACCACCAGCGGAGTAAGAGGGTGTTTGGGAGTGTAGTTGCGGTTGCTTTTCAAAGTGTTTTTCACTTAGAAAAGTGTGCCAATAATTTTTTTTATTTTTTAAAAATCATTTTTGAGATCAGCACATCAAAATGATTTGAAAACATCAAAAACATATTACTTTAAAGCAAAAAAAAAAATTCAAATTTTTTCGAAAGCACTTTTAAAAAGCACTCCCAAACAGCCTCTAAGTGTCTATCCGTGGGCTATTATCACCCTGAACTTCTAGTACATAGATAATATTATCAAAAGATTTTAGAAACAGCCAAATGGTCAAAGTCAGAACTCAGAATTCCGACGATATACATTAAAATCAACTGGGAATTAATTCAAGATATAATTTCATTCACTAACACATAACCTCATGAAACTTATATAGATGTATATTATTTTATATATAATTTTTATTAAATAAATAAAAATAATAAGATTTAAATTTATAGCTGTTTAATCATAAAAACTCTAATATTATATTAAAAAATTAATTATTAAATTATTAAGTAAAACTTCAAAATATAATTTTTATCATTCTCCCACATAAATCTCAACGGGACAACTGAATCGCCTCCAGTCCACCACCACTCTATCAATACAAAATATGCACAAGCTTGTAGCCAACTGGCTGGTGTATCCAAGTGGGTTGAAAAAAAAATCATTAAATGTTTAAAATGAAAAGTACGGATCAACCTTCCTAACTATATCCGTGCCACTTATTTATTTATTTATTTATCAGCTTTTCATATTTATTCTTTGTGTTTGGGTCGGTGACGGTCAGTAATTTTGTTGAACTAATTAACACCTTACGCATTACATCCGACTTGGACGTTTAAATCAATCGGAGTATCTTTTTCCTAGAGAAGAAGTGAAGAACGTACTGATACTTCAAATAAAACCACTAGCGGATACATTTATAGGCGATGCAACCACGTGACAACCGTGTAGATTAGTATCTGTACAGTGTTGCAGGTTTTGTTTATGGATTGTACATAGAACAGAATAGATTCAGAGTCTAAACAATGGTAATCAGTACCCTAATCCTCAACCCTTTCCCTTTTTCTCAAACTGGCAGCATGTTCGAACACTGCTTGGTTTAAACTCGATTTGTTGGGTTCATGATCATGGGGTCCCACAACAAATGCCTTTGGTGTGAAGCAGGTTGTGCTGTGCAAATTGTTTTTGAGGTGTTCGCATGTTTGTTGTTAATTCGGCAGGAGAATCTAGGAATCGTAGAGATGATTGGCTGCACGTAGCAACCTACCTAGTTAGAAACTTTAATCAGCTGATTACATGGTATAGCACTTTGTTTTTCTTCACCGCGTACGTGATCAACGGGTGGTTTCGCTGAAAAATCGAGGCGCTGATTGAGGGGATTTTGACGATCTCGTACCGAACATCAAATGTCTAACATGTTCGGTTTATTTTTCTCCATAAGGGATTTCGAGGTATGTATGCCTGGCAATGTAACGTAAGGGCTTCTATGAAAATATACAAGAACAACAATCTGTTTAGATATTAATACGTGAGTGACAAGTATGCAATTTTCTTTGTCAACTTTGTAATCAATCTGTTTATACATCCATTTTAATAACAAATTAAAAGTGTTCGCTGATTGTTTGTGCCAAAATCAATATAATGTTCGATGAGCCGCAGCTCTCCTTTAAATCTCGATTTTTTGAAGTTTAAATTCTTTTACTACAAGAAGTAATTTTACTAGTTACATAATAACATGCCACTGCCATGCCAGACAGCACTCAAGTCTGCTGTCATTTGGCCCACAACAGCAAGGTTTGTATCCTTTGGTTTTCAACAGATCACACACAGTGAAAGCCCTCGGTTTTGCGATGGTATGCATTCCGAGGTTCTGACGAGGTGAAACAAAAGAGTAAGGATAAATGAAACCAAAAAAGCCATTTTATTTGCTGTCATATTTGTTGGGGTCTTTATTGATCGTCGAGTGGCCACCACAAATTCCACATCGATGAACCTCGGGAAAAATTCGTTTCTTTTTTTTTAAAATTTTCTTTATATATTATTAATTGTTTAAAATAAAAATGTTTATGATATCACATATATACTCTATGTTATTTCTTTGTTATGCAAATCATTGATATAATTGTGAAATGATTTATATTTTAATTACTACTCAAAATGTTGTTATTTTTAAATTACTATCATTGACATTTTTTTAGTCACTCATAAATAAATATCACTACACAATATATATATATATATATATATATATATATATATAAAAGTTTTATTATTTAATTAATTGATAATAATGATGACAGCTTATTGTATTTACTGGCAACAATTTATGAAACAAGTTGTTTGTTTTAAAAAGTGTCTAAATGATTTAATAAAACAGTTTGTAACGTGTTTTAGTTTTATAAGAATATAAAACATATATTAGTATAGTTTTGATTGAAAAAACTATGAATTAATTGAGATTTTTATCATCAATAACCTCTAAAAAGGTTAGAAAATAAATGTCTTCAACTAGCAATCTAATTGCATACCAAGATGAGCAGCAATAATAATAATAATAAGTAGGTGACTTAATTGTAAAAGTTTTACATCAAGAGATTTGCTTTTCTCGTAGTCTCAAGTTCAAACTCTGTAGTTACTAATATGATGGTCACTGGAAGTTTATATGGTCGTTAACTTCAGGGTCCGTAGGATTAGTCGAGGTGCACGCAAGCTGACCCGAACATCCACGTTAATAAAAAAAATTAATGGTATCTTGAAATAATCTTAAATGAATGAAAACAAAAAATCGAATCTTTTGATTGTTTTGTTGATTTCATTCTAGAATATACCATCATATTCTAAAGTATACCAGCATATTCTAGAGTATACCGGCAGTAATATTTTATTTTCATAATTAATTACTTGGTAAAAGTAAAGGTGCTGTGTAAGAGTTCATCGTTTATAAATTATATTGTAATGATATTAATAAATTAATTATCACTGTAACATGGAGCTATGACAACGTGGCTTTAATTAATCTCGAATTCACTAACAATTAATAAAATTAAAAAATCTCAATTTATTTTTCATCGTTAATTTAGTTGATAATTATGTTAATTTTATCATCTGATTTTGTTCCGTTTTATATGTGCTAATAACAGCATGAAGTATAATTCAAAATGCTTAATAAAAATAAAAAGAACCAGGATCGAATCGAGTAAATATTTTTCGTTATAGTTGATGAATGTCGAGTTCACCTCTTGAACTCATCAATTTTAAACCACCCTTCTGTATAGTGCTTCAATTTGAAGGCATTAATTACTTTCATCTTGGCTTCCAATTTTCCTGCTGCTTTTATAGCAAGCGCGTGTCTAGTAGCAGTCAAGCGATGGAAACAAGAGAATAAAAGGGTCTGTGCTTGCAAATGCACTTTGGGTTCAACCAGCACTATTCCACGTGAGGATTGGCAGATGTTAACTGTCTCACTAGCTCTCACTCACTTCCCTGAATACTACAACGTGGCCAGCTGTATAGCAAAGGGGCTATAACCCTGGTTTGACCATGGAAAAAACAGACTAGACAGTACTGAATTTGATGAGGATCATCACTTTATTTTGGTTTTGGGAGTAAATTATGGAAGAAAGGCCAGGAGTATTGTGTCAGCAGAGACGAGATATTATGAACAAACATATGAGGACGCCCCAACAAGGGGTGCTGGTGATGTGAGCTGGACCATTTCTGTGCGTGAGTTGGCAAAGAGCAGACATGGAGACACTTGCCTCTTCTACTAACATGATTGTACGTTAGGCAAATGGGAATAATATCTCATGCGTACATGAATCATGGGGTATCAGGATTAACCTAACACAAGATGTAACCAGCAAGAAAAAAAAAAGGCGTGGTCTAGGTTCAAGTATCATCTTTTATCTTTATAAATCAATCCGTCAACTAATATTAAAAAAAAAAATGACACAATAATTTGTGGTTTTCGAGGAAAATATAGGATTCAAACTCATTTTTTCATCCATTTGAACAATGCCGATCATCCCAAACTAGCGATAGAACATGTTAGCTGGATTTCCCAAGTGCATAAACGATGAAGTTCAAAAGGTTAATTCAGAATGAATATTTCGGGAAACACATGACTTGTTTGAGTTGTGTGGCCAAACTCCGAGAGTCAAATGGATTTAGTGAAGTCCAAAGGACTCATGGAAAAGGAAAGATTTTGAAAGGACGCGTAGCAGAAGAAGGATTCTGTGTTCGAATCATATTCTTGTATTCTGAAAGGTTTTCAAGAATATAAAAGAATTAGGGCACGGCGTGGGTTGGTCTTAGGAGAGGGGGGTTGATCAATTGTCTACACACAGAGGGCAAGTGGGAGCTAGGTGGTGGGGGGTGAGCTGGCTGCCTCGTGCAGGCAAGAAATGATGGTCACGTCGTGGGAAGAGGTGAGAGATGGAGACATTGTGATGCAATTTCAATGTTACCGGGCAACAGAAACACTATCCAGCAGACAATTACCATTGGTTCTAAGTTAAGTTCTGATAGATGAAATCTCTCAATACAAGCAACCTTTCCGAAGTTACAAGTTGACAGCAAAGAATGATTATATATTGAAGTTTATCTTGTAGTTATACATGGTAATAGAAATTAATTAATTATGATTGTTCTTATTTAATTTTCTTTGTTTATCTTTCAAGAAAACTGCCATTTAGAAAATTAATTATATATATGGAAGAATTATAGGATTGTTGTAGGTACTATATATGTGTTTCTGAAATTATAATTCTTGTTTGGTGTGATGCCAATATTACAGTGATTCCTTTAAAAATGGTGTGAAGCTACTTATTATCGATAATTCCTGTTATTTGTAACAATTAATATTCGTATTTAATATAGTATTCTTTGTTCATTTTTTTTTTCCTCTCAAATCTGTCCACACACAGACAGACCTATATATATATATATATATATATATATATATATCCTACTGAACCAAAAATCCATCAAGCTAGGAACGAAAGTTCACCACATTGGATATCACAAAACATTGCAAGGGGGCTGTGTTTTGTGTTTTTTTTTTTTTTTGAGATAGAGACAGCAACAAAGCGTAGAATGATATTATGATTGTGACTCTCTCATTGTAAGATTGTATTATCACTACCCACGTGCGTGTAACGTGTCACTGTATGTGTCACGTGCTACTATGTGTGCTTCTAGGTGGCAGCGATCGAGTTCATTGATACAAAAGCGTCTGGCACTTGCAGCTGGTAGGTTTCAAGTGTTGTGTATTTGGTAGGTGGCATATGGACAGTAGCTTTCAACAACACCTAATTATGCACAATAAAAAGGGACCATGAAAGCACAGAAATTTGAGTTTCTCAAGCACCTGCACCGCCGTGATAAATTAGCTTTGAAATGGGATTGGACTTTAACACAATAAAACGCCAATTCTATTACTTATATGATTGACTATGGAAAAAAAAGAAAAAAAAAACAAGAGAATTTTCAGCAGGTTGGCTTAAAATCTGAAGCAAGCTGTCTCTCAGCGATGGCAGACAGAGATGCAGGAGAGAACTGGAAAGAAGCAGCATGCCATTGCACCATGCTCGACTAAAGCTGTACCTGATCACCCCCACATAAAAAAAGTGTCAGCGGTTGAAGTTCGAGATAAAGCTAGGTTGCAAAATCAAAACCCACGAAAAAAAAATGCACCCACCTTGCAGTCGAGGTTATAGATAAAGGTTGCAAGATCAAACCCCCGTGGCTCAACATTACAGTCGTTCGGTATTTGAATTTTTAGACGTTCTCTTGAAATATAATTGTTAGTAATGTATTTGTTCTGATTGGTTTATGTAGAAAACTCCTAAGAAATTTAAATAAGTTTATTATTTTACTATTAACACCTAAATTCTTTAGCATCCAATAATAAACTTAATTTTATAAAATTTTAATAATCTTTTTAGCATAACAAACACAAATATCCTTCATTTTTAATATTGCTTGATATAAAGGATCTTAAAAGACCATGTACCCAACACCCCTATATGTATTTTGTATAGTTCTTCATAGCTTTAATGTTGCATTTGATTATTGTTTTCAGATAAAAGAGATGGAATTAGTAAGGATAAAATGTTTTTAGAATGAATTTTTATAATTTTAAAACATGAGGTATATAAAAAACATGTTTTTAGAGATAATAATTAATATTTTTTATCATTAAAATATCTTTGTAAAAAAATTTTAATTTTAAAATTGTCTAACTAAAACATGTAAACACAAAAATAATTATTATCATAATTTTAAAATTCAACTCGAATTAAAGCCTAAATCTCGAGGTAAGAGGGTAACCACATCAACCTTTGATGAGCTAGGTTAACCCAATTTGTTTTCTTAAAATGATCAAAATAATATTATTTTGATAAAAAATAATATTTTTTTTTTAAAATAAATTATAATTTTTTGAACCATATTCTACCCCAAGTTGACCGGATCATTAGTCGACTCAAGTTTCTAATCGAGTTAGACTATGTCAATTTTTACTCTATTTTTTTATAAACTTAAACTGGTTCAAACCTTGGTTCAGCCAAGTTTTAGATTAGCCTTTCTAAGTCAACCCATTAGGTTAGTCCAAATTTTTTAACTAAAGTTATTACCTATTATTAATTCCAACACTAAATATAAACTAAAATAAAATAATAATATCTACATTTTTAAAATATATAAATTTGATAATAACACAAAAAAAATAAAATAGAATTATATTTTTCTTATATTTATTTATGTATTATATATCCATCATCAACCAAACATATACACAAATAATTACATGTTTATCAAACATAATTTTATTTTCATTTCATTTTATCTCCATCTCCTATTATGTTTTATCTTCTCCATCCCTATTACCTTTTTTTTGGTTTCTTCGCCATAAAGGTGTCATCTTAGTTCGGGATTACAAGATGCTAAAAACACCCTATTGTTCAAGATTGTTTTTGTAGTTGGATGTAATTTATAAAATGTTTTTTAAACTTTGCTCCTTTTCAATAATATTGATGTCAAAAAAAAATATTTGAAAAAAAAAACATTTCAATATTTTTTAATTAAAAAGCATTTTACACCATATTATCCATAGTTATAAAACCCGACCCGGATGTTGACCCGGTCAAGGAGCCGGGTCTCGGGTTTTAGGGGTCAACCCGGGTCAACTCGGGTCAACCCGGATTAACCCGGAAAAATTTTAAAAAATATATTTAAAATTTTAATATTTCATAAAAAAATATTAAAATAGAAAAGAGATTTTCTTAATGGTATTTAACTAGAAAATATATGCTTCTAATTCGGTTATGTTTTATAATAAAACAATTTTCTCGTAATAGTAAATTTGAGAAGAATAAAAGAAAAAGAAGTGAACATGGTTTTTTATATATATTTGAGAGCGAGAGAAAAATACATGGAACGAAATAAAATCAGTCAAAATTTAAAGGTCGGGAGAGTAATAGTTCAAGATTTATATTAAAAAATCTTAAAAATAAATAAAATATACTTATTAATTAATTTTTATAAAATAAAATTTATCTCCGCTTGACAAAAACTCTAAGTGCGAAATAAAGTTTTAAAAATATTTTACTATGTTTATTTTAAAAAAAATTAAGTTAAAAGATCCATTTTCAACAAAGAAGGATTGAAAATATTTGATGCTGAGAAGAGAGCGTAAAGTATTGTAAAACAAAATATATATATATTATTGTCTGCACTCTGCATCCTTCTTCTTCGCTGCCTCTCCTCTTTTACGCCTTGGGCTCAAATTCTAACAGTGAAGAGAGATTAACAAGTTTTCAATCTCCAGGTAAATCTTTCCCCTCTCTTCCTCATGCTCTTTCTTTCGATTTTTTGCTGTTTGAGATTTTTTCTCTTTTTTGATTCATGCTAGATCTGCGCTCCAAAGCCCTCTCTTCCTTCTCGAAGACATGGATCTGAAGCTTAACCATCGCTCACAACCAAACCACTGTTAATTTTTCAATCTCCACAGATCTAAACAGAGATAAAATCTTAAATTTGCCATGGAGAGTCACCCGGTCTCGTCCGGGTTTGCCCGGGTCACACGGGTCATGGGTTGACCCGCCGGGTCGACCGGGTTTTGCCGGGTCGTTGCACCGGCCGGTCTTTTGACAAACCCGAACCGGTCCAGCCACCGGGTCGACCGGGTTCCGGGTCGACCCGCCGGGCCGGTCCGGGTTTAATAACTATGATATTATCAAACAAACAAATGCCCCACGGTAACGTTATTTCAATAAATCAATAATGAATTCATTCAAAATCATACGGAGAATTGTCGACAATAAAAGTTCACTCAAAATCCAGGAACCACAGGAGTTCACAGGCAAAACATCAATGATGAAAAGTGACAGATCAAAGATCCCTGTTTCCAGTTTTTAGTCACTTTAAGGTTTGGTAGTGATGCTGACTCGTTCTTGAGGTTCAGGATAGGTCCGTAAATTTGACAATTGACAAGCATATGACATGGTACCACTCTGAAAAATCAAAAGCTGACATCATCGGCTTATGAGGTATGGCGTCAAATGCTCCAAGAAATCATACTTGCAATGCTCGGAAAAATATATATTTGAGAAAACAAATTTACAGAAATTAATCTAACTATTAAAACTGCACTGATGATGAAGGCACCAACCAAATTCAAACCACCCCCAACAAACAACCAAAAACCAAAGCCACCAAAATATATAGGGCACTTTGGTTCCAATCAGATCAACTAAAGCGCGAGATTAGATTCTACAAGTGTTGGAACTAAAAAGTTTTACCAACGTTACAACTTACAATTCACTGAATTGACCAAAGCAAAGCCAAACCCTACTCGTTGCCTGGCATGGAAGGAAGGATCATATGCTGTCCCTGCACCTGCGCAAGATGGCAAGAAGCTCATAAGAATACAGGCCACAATTGCAATTTCACCAAGCCTCCTAATCCCCTTTCACCTTAAAAGAATGGGGGGAAAGAGGGGGCAAAAAGCATCTGTTTTCATTTTCCACATTGCTTATTGACACATCTATCTATGAGGAATGGAACAAGATAACAAGGAAAGAACTCAACACTAAACTAGCTACACGTGTAATCAAATCCTAACTTGATCCTAATAATGCACACACATTTAAGACAGTATGAATGTATGGTGGCAAAAAGGCCATCAAAGAACTGTCATTTGTAAATGAAAGACAAAAACTACATGCATAAAAATCAATAACATGAGGTGCCTAATTTTTGTTCAACTCATTCAATTTAAACCGAGCAAAAAGAGAATTTAACTACTGGTTCTTCACATGCCTCATATTTTCATTCCAATACATTGATGCACATTTTTCATGTTTTGTTCATGCTACGTATCAAAAGAAGATCTTAAAATGAAAATATCAACTGCTTTGCATTGTTCACCATCACTCTTGAAACGATCCTGGATAGATTAGAAAGGATTAATACGTTTCAATGAGAAATACATGACCTTTAATGCAAAATCATTAGGATGCAAAGTGTGGATCTGCTTTAGAGATTTCTGAAGACCACCATTTAAGACAGACACTGACAAAGATACAATTCCATCATCAAGCCAAATATGATCTTTCACGTAATTAAACCAGGTCTAAAAAACAGTCACAGTCAACCATAAGTTATTCCAGCAAAGCTGGAGCACTGATAAACAATGTTAATATATATATAAAAGACTTATGTTTTGTCTTGTTTGTCTCTTTTTCTGGTCTTAGAAAAAATTTAACAGTAGTTTTGTAAAAAATATAGATTGAGGTAAAAAAAAAAGACATAAAAGTGAAAGACGAAGAGAAACAGACTTGAAAGTTGAAACAAGAAGAAAGAAACACCACCGAAGAAGAAGTGAAAGAAGATTCAAGAGTGAAGACTGAAGAACAACAGAGGCATTCCTTTATCTTTTTTTCTTCTGTCATCTCATCTTTTTGTTTCCTAATTTCTCTCTTCTTCACTTTTTTTCTCTCTCCATGTTATTCCTTCTCTCTCTTCTGTTATACTGCAGAAATTTCTACTAAGTTATATCATATATAATATTGTACATGTAATTTTTTGTATCATAAAGGTTGAGCGCCTTGGGCATTTTCCTGGCTTGACGCTTTTTAGCGCCTTTCACCTTTGACAACACTTGGGCAAGCAGCCCCCACTTTACATATAGAAACCTTCTAGCATTAAGTTTAGAAAACAATAGGTAACGCACCCAAAAACATGGATAAAATCCATAAATTGCTTCAGATGCAGAGACACCACATAGCACTGCAAATGTGGTGATAGCCTGATAGATATATCTTATGAGACCTAAAAAACCAGGATTCCCAACAATCACGTACAGCCTGAGCCTAGTGGCAATTTAGGCATGCATTCTTTAATTTTGTTAACAATCAAATGGTTGAAAATTTACTTGCTTGCAAATATATACAAGTCACTGTGTTGTGGTGATTAAGTAACTCCCCAGCAATGATTGGTTTGGACCAATATATTAAAAGATATTTTTTTCTTTCTGAACCTTACCTACGCCTCTTATCAAAATGATTGTGAGTAAATACACGTGTAATTTCCTAAAGAATTTCCCCTTTCACTCAGTGAGCTTTTAGCCATCAGACATCAGTCACCCTCTTCCTTCCCTTTTCCTCTTTTAAGTATTGGTTAATTTTACACTTTCTATATCAATTTGTGACTTTTTGACCAATCAACATAATTAATTTTTTGCCGAGCATTTAGTTAAATCTGTTTTTCCTATCAATCCAGGATTAAAAATATGAGGATCTTTTGGGGACAAGTGCAAACAATGCTACATATAATTTTTTTTTGTGTGAAGAAAGAAAAGGACTAATTATTCTTGCATAATATGCATGTTATTTATATTTGACCCCATGACCGCAGTTTTTGAATCCAAGAGCAAAGGAAATTGCATGAGCAATTAATAAGTAGACAACCAATTCAATAAATCAAGATTTACAATTCTCTGATACTATTGATTTAAATATTTAACATTTGACTCTATATTCCATTAGGTTTAAGAATCTGTGCTTGTTTGTGCGTGTGTGTGTGGAATAGAGGGGGGGGGGAGTGAGAGAGGATTACTTGTGGACTCGTATAGTTCATCGATCCTTGAAAAGCAAACTGACGTGGTAGTTCATCCAAACACAACAAGAAGACAGTATGGTGAGCTAATGAAACTTGGTAAGGTCAGAATAATCAACCTCTAAAGCATGATTACAAACTTACCTGTGCATTTTGACCAGGCAGACCTCCAACTGCATCCCGTTTAGAAGATCCATCTCCACCTCTGGCAGACCCCTTTGCATCACCCTGCCAAAGTCGCTAAAAATATAAGTCACAACTTTATAGAATTTTTTTCTTGAAAAAATATTCATATAAAAGGTGGTTAAACTGAAAAAAAAAACAATAAAAGAAATAAAAAGAAAGAAACAATGCTTCAATTAGAAAAATGTTTATTACCTCCAACTGTGACATGGCAGTGATCCAATAAAACCAATCGGTGAAAGAGAAGGAAAGAGAAGAGTCAGATGATTAGATTACAAACCAACCTATATGCAAACAAAATAAATCAAAGACAAGAAAACAAACTAATTACCTCCCGGTACCTAGCCAGGTACACCTTAAGTGGCTCAATATAATCCTCAAATCCTAACGTTGCCATTGCCCACAACAAATCATCCCCATTGATCGTCTTCCTCTTCTCCTTCTGACACTTATCACTCGCCCTAAAGAAAACAACATCCAATCACATTTCACAAAACCAGACCCTCAGTGCAAGAACCCTAATTTCCAAAGGCACAATTTCATTGCACAAACTAAAACCTCAATTCACAACTACATTAATCAGAAACATGAGAAAACCATTAATCCCAGGCCACCCAATCAGATAAACAAAAGCAACATCTCCAAAATACCATTGCATTTCATAAAGCAATCAATACCCCATTCTCCAAAACCACCGATATCAGTTCTACACAGAATCACACTATCTCTATGATTACGATACAGAAACAAAGGGCAATCGTCAATAATCAAAACCAAAACCAATCAACTCTTTCACTTACTCGCTGGTAACAAAGCTAATGAACTCAGAAACACATTCCTGAACAGTATCCTTAGCATCCTTAGCAATTTTTCCATTAGCCGGCAACGCCTTCTTCATGATCCTACTTATATTAGCAATAGGCAGGTATCTATCCTGCTCTCTCACCCCTGACCGCGGGCTCTGCTCACCACCACTCTCGTGGCTCCCCGCCGCCGGACTGGTCGGATTATCGGCCATCTTACTAAAAAAATCTAAACATTGATTACAAAAGAAAACTCACCTCGTTATTTCAAAATTCAAAGCAATTATAAACTAATCACAAACATAAAAAATTATCTCCTAATCAAACCCTAGATTACACGTATAATAAATTCAAACACCACACAACACGTTTCTATACGTATACACGCACGAATACGGACACGAATAGGTATAGGAGACAGAAAAGTATATAAGAGAGTGGAATTGAAGGAAATCGAAACCCTATGAGAGGTGGGTTTTAGAGAGGGAGTGGAGGTTGTTAGTTATTACCTGGAGAGAGAAGGGGGGGGGGGGGGGGGGGAAGCGGTTTTGTATTTGGCGCGAGAGTTGGAGGGGGGGGAGAAACAGAAAGAGAGAAATTTTTTTTAGATCTGACGATGGAGAAGAGAGAAGAAGGGGGAGGGATGAAGGAGATAGGAGTTTGTGATTTGCCGAGTTTTATTTTGATTTTCTTTGATTGGTTTGGCTTTATGTTTATCTACACCGTTGGTTCTACGTTTGTTTGGCTGCCCAGTTTTAAGTTTTGCGGGTCCCCTTGTCCTGGTCCACACGAAGTCGCACGTTTCTTTTATTCCTCTCATTTTTTAACCCTTTATTTATTTGTTTGTTTTAACTTGTTAAGTTTAACAGTTAGATAATCTTCGACGCATTTTGAGTTGATTATTTATTAAAATATTTTTTATTTAAAAATATATTAAAATAATTTTTTTATATTTTAAAAATTATTTTTTACAACAAACCATTTTAAAATAATAAAAATATTTTTTTAATAAAAAACATGATAAACCACCTAGCTAAACACATCCTTTTATCGCGTGCTAAAACCACGGTTTTTTTTTATCGAACTAGTTGTGTGACCCGTGCTTTGTCATGAGTAGTATAATTTTTTTAATCAAAAATGAAAAATAAATATACAAACTTTTTATTTTTTTTTAAATCTAAATGTAAATCAAAAGATTTATGAGAACTATTTGTGTCAGTAAATACAAAAAATAAAGTGTTAACATGTTTATTCAACTTGTCTAGCTGCAAGTCGAATAATTTTTTTTTCAACGCAAAAGAATTATTGTGTAGGTATTTTTAATGTATTTTTTTATATCAAGTAAAAATATAACCGTGAATTACAAAGTCGATACTTACATATAATAAAAATCACATGCATTAATAAAAATGTATAAAATCTCAAACTAATTTTTAATATAGTTAAAAAATAAAATAATATTATAATGATACAATGAAACATTATTTTCTTAGTCCTTGTAGAATAAATTTTTAAGAACAAAAAGTGAAAAGAAAAAAACATTAAAAAACAAATTATAAAGGAATAAAAAATACAAAAAAAATTGTATAAATTGGCTAAGTATAGAAAAATAAAAAATAAAAATATTTTTTAAAAATATAAAATATTAAAATCATGAATTTGACTCGGAGGTTATAATTTTTTAAAAAACAAACTATTATAGGCTGCTCCGACGTGATTTTTGACACATAATTTGACGTGTATTTTTGTGGAGTTTAAGGATTTGGAGAGAAATCGTGGGTTCGAAGGTAAGACGATTTTGACGGAATTTGGAAGTCGTTGTAAGTGTCGGACACAGAATAAGAGAAATGCTGTGTTGTTATGTGTCCGTGTGGCGGTGTAAGAGCCTGAATTGGATTCGAGGAAGGTGTGGATGGGGGGGTGTGTCCGGAGGGCGGAAAACGATGCCGTTGACGTAGAGCAATCTCGGGCTTGTCATTCTTGTTTCTTAGAAGTTTTTGAAAATCTCAATTTTGGTTGGAATAAATGCCAAATGTAAATATTATCTACTAATTCTGATTTTGTAATTCAACCTTACTTTAGTTGTGGGAAATTTTATGGTGATGGAAGAGTGATCAGTAATTAATATCTTATTTGATTATTTTCTGAAGTTTAGAAAAATAAAATGTACGATCTATAAAAATAATAAAAATATCTTCACTTTAAAATATAAATCTAGATAATAATTAATAAAATATAACTAGTTATTTTTTAAATACTATAAAAATTATCATTAATTAGTTGTGAAGTACTAATAATTATTCTTTAAAAAACTACATTAGTGATGTGGTTATAACAAATTTTATTCATACTATCATTTTGTTAATTTAATAAAAAAAAATTAGGAAATTGTTTTTCATGATGGATAGATTTTATTGTTTTTATAATATTGTAACTAGGGGATAAAAAAATAATTTTTAATAATCTTTTCAAAAAGACAGATAAAGATAAACATAAGAGAAAAAATTAAAAAATATATATATATTTTTAATAAAATTAAAAAGATAGAATCTTTATAATTTTTTTATCCATTTAATTCTATCCGATATTGTAAATATACCGTAATTACAAACTGAACAGCATAATTTGTTTAGCTAAGATTAGTGAACGTGTCCAAATCCATCTTAAGTTTAAAAGGGAAAATAAAGAGAATTTATTTATACATGCAAATGAAAGAAAAAGAAAAAAAAATAAAATAAAATTTGGTCCTCATTGCATTACTTGATGTATGTGAGATTGGAATTTTGATACACCGCACCCTGCAAATCTCCAACCAAGAATATCCATTTTGGACGTTTGCCATTCAAACCCAAAACGGAAGCTAAAACAAACATACCATTTCTGCAACAACAATGGCAACTCTCCAAAAACATTCCCCTTCATTCTCTATAGTCACAACTCAAATCCAACAACTGTATTCTTGCATCTCTATAAGAATACACACAGACACCACTGTTGATTTCCCCATTTTGTCTCTCATTTCTGAGAACCAAATCACAGTTAAACAACCATGGAATCCTCGGCGGTGCCCTCTTCTCCCTCTGTTTTGAATTCCATGGTGACCCCGGAAGAGTTCAAGATTTTTCACACCATTGACAGAACCCTCTATACTAGACTTATTGTCAATCTTGATCGCGACCCCGCAGAGTCCATGCAAGTTATGGCCTTATGGATTTGGCTTGAAAAGGAGGCACGTGATAATTTAGTGGACAAAATGTTGTCATTGCCTGATGCCCTAATCAATTCTCTAGCAGATGAGGCTGTTCTTTGCTTGAATTGCATAGAGACCGACCGGTTCCACTTCTCTCCAGAAAGTATGAACGATGAGGTTCCTTTGACCCAACAGTTGACAAAAACTGGCCTCTCCCTTCGTTTTTTCCATGACAATCGACTTGGTATTCTTCGCGCGCTCACAAAGATCATCGACGAAGTTTGCGCAAGAGCTTTCGAAGATATTTCGCGACAAGTCATCGAAAAAAAGGCTGCTGGAAAAGGAAATAATATTGTTGCTGAAAATGTTATTGGTCAAGAAGGGAAACCTTTGAATTATTATGGTCCAGCGATTAATCCTGTGCTGTGTTATAATTCTGCTGCTGCTGCTGGTGTTTATGGTCTGGGGATCAGTACTCCCCAATTCATGGCGCCTAATATTGGAATTTTGCCTGCTTATGACCCTTATGATCTCTCAGTTCAGAGGCAGATTACGAGTACTGAGAATATTGCTGGAGTACTGAATCGTATAAAGATTATTAATGGTGATCACCAGGGAGAGAAGGACGTGTATGCTGATAATAGGACTATTTTCTTGACGTTCTCTAAAGGGTACCCTATTTCAGAAGATGAAATCAGAGACTTTTTCACCAAGTAATTAATCTCTCTATCGATCTCTCTTACATGTCTAAATTTCTTATGTTATAATATAAAATTTTGAGAATGCAAATTAATTCTTAAACTTATCAGATTTTCTAATTAAAAAAGATTTGACTAATTATTATCATTTAATTTCTGGTCATAGGAAGCATGGAGATTGCATTGAGGCAATTTATATGCAAGAAGTCTCGGCAGAGGAGCAGCCACTGTATGCACGCCTTGTTGTAACCTCTGCTGCCGTCATTCACAGCGTTCTTCAGGGACACAGCAAGGCAAAGTTCGCCATTAATGGAAAACATGTTTGGGCCAGGAAATATGTCCCCAAGAATCCTAAGTCGTCGTCTCCACCAAAGTCACCAACATCACCACAGCCGACCTCACCCGCCGCTGAACCATCATGCGTGAACTGAGTTTGATTATCATTTTCGTGTTTCGAGATAAAAATTTGGATTTATATTTAAATTGAGTTTGACAATATTAAAATATTTATATTCTATTTATTATTTATTAAATAAAATAATTATTAAATTAATACAAGCTATTGTTATAAAATAGCTTATGAAATAAATAAATAAAAAGAATTTTATCTAACATTAAAAAAATAAAAGATGTTGAGAGAAAAATTTAGGGGAATGCTCTATATAGATTGAAATAAGCACTTAAGCAATGACATGATAGATTTGATGCTCAAATTTTAGAATATGGTTTTAAACACAATAGAGTTTATAAATGTATTTATTCTAAATTTATATATGATTTTGATGTGATAATATGTCTTTATATAGATGACATGATGTTAATGATACGAAGAAATATCTAGCCTTAAAATTCAAAATAAAAGACTTAATAGGATTAAGTTGACGGAAAATATTGGTAGATCAATTGCTCAAATTAAATATGTTATTGCGATTGGTAACTTAACGTATATCATGCATTGTACAAGACTAGATATTGCTTCCACAATGTGCAAATTATCTAAATACACAAGTGATGAGGTATCGATTATTTACAATAGTACTTGGTTACTTAAAAAGGATTATGAATTTTGAATTATTTATAATAATTTTCTAGTTGTACTTGAAGGTTATATTGATGTTAGTTGGATAACTAGTACAAGTGATGATAAGTCAACTTCTATATGAGTATTTATTTTAGAAGGTGATGTCATTTCTCGGGTTTCAAAAAAACAAACATGTAACTCGTTCTGCAATAAAATTCGATTTATAGCTCTTGCAGCTGTGAGTAAGGAAATGAAATTGTTGAAAAATATTATATTAGATATTAAGTTGTGGTTACAATTGATGTCATCTATCTCTTTATGTAGTGATAGTCAAACAACTATGCATGCGGTATTTAATAAAATTCATAATAGAAAATCTAGACATGTCAATCTAAAACATTAATATATAAGGCAATTAATTTATGATGCGATAATTATCATTGTGTATGTCAGATCTTGTAATAATTTAACAAATTTTTCACTAAAAGTCTCTCAAGAGATTTAGTTATAAGTATTCATACATAACACCTCTAGCCAAGTTATTCAGTTAATTTGTTTAAAGAGTTGTCTTTTAAATTTTACAAACATATTGATTAAAGAGATGTTTTTTCAAACTATATATATATATTTTAGCTTAAAAAAGTATTATTTTTTTTATAAATTAATATTAGTTTGATATTATATCAATTAAAAATAATCGTATTATTTCCCTATTTTTTCTTGATAAACTTTATATATATGTTTATGATAAATAAAAAAAAATTAAGAAACTTATAGAAATTATTGTATATAAGTTTAAAGCCTTGTTATATTCTAAAAATATATTACTTTAATCATTTGACAAAAACATATTTAAAGTAATTAATATCTTATAATAATCTTTACGTCTCAAAGTTTATTTACTATACCCACCTACCTACGTAACATCTATTCGACTCATTTCAAAGATCACATTCACTTCCAAGTCTGAAAAAGACCCATGTATCCCGCTAGCAAGGCAATAATAAAACTGAGATCAACAATTTAATGGACCCACCACTCCTGTAATTTAACCTTTGCCGAAATATAGCGTTGGGAGAGTAAAAGATATGCACCCAAGAGCCCATTTTCTTCACAGGTTACAAGTACCGTTGCATTCTTCATGGGCTAAAGCCCACTTAATGGTTGTTAGGCTAAAGCATTGGTCTTTATTCTGCTGCATGTGTTAAGACAAATTTCAATTAATAAGCTTAGGCCTATTAGAAAGCAACGTCACAATTCAAACATTACAGCCCAGCCCAGCCCAGCCCATTTAAATCAGAGCAGCCCACTAAGCAGAAGCCTCACTCTCATGATTCTCAGTGTTCTGGTACTTGAAAAACTTGGTACATAACAGGTAGTACCCAAAGTTCACGAACGCTATCGCCGTCAACAACCAAAATACATAATCTAATCTCCCGTCGTTGATGTTATCAGGCAACCATCCTGTAGACCGGCGTACCGAATCGATTATTGCTGTGCTTAGGTAATATCCAATCGCAATTAACAGTGATATCATAGCAGTAGAAGTGCTTCTTAGCGACGTGGGAAATTCTTGGTAATACAAGGCAACTTGTCCTGGAAAATGAAAAGCTTCACCAACGCCGATCACGAGTAACGGGACCACAAGCCAGAGACCTGACATCGGCACGACTGAGCCGGGAGGTTCACCGTTAAGGTGATGGGTTCGAACCACACGAAGCCTCCTTGTCTCCACCAAGGCAGATCCCACCATGGCGAATATGTTAATGACATGGCCAATACCTATTTGTTGGAGGGGTTTCAGTGATCTTCGAGTCAAATTTTTCCACATTGGGAGCAAGAAACGATCGATGATGGAGATTGAGAGTGCTGTGGCTAAAATGCTAAATACCAGGAATGACCCAGCTGGGATTTTGAAGTGCGGTCCAAGGTGCCTGTCCATGGTTAGGGCTTGGAGGACTGTTAGGCTGTTAATCATAGCTATAGTAGTACTCAATAAGATACCGCTAGACCACAGTGGCATGATTTTGATCAGGGTCTTGAGATCCTCAACTTCCTCCACTGTACATAGCCACCGAGAACTTGAATAGGAGCCGTCTGATTTTCGGTCATCTTCATATCTTAGCGCTGCACAATTGAAGAATCTGCGTGGAAATTATTGTCGTCTACTCAGTTTTTTTCATGAAGAAAGTTAGTGGAAAGTCAGTGGCTCTCACATTTTATTTAGACTTTTACACATATTAAACAGTGAGGGTAGGTAAAGAGTCAATGTTGTCCTCCTGCACCATTGCTAAATTAATTGGAGAAGAATCTCTAAAGTTAATATACAGAATATTTCTTTGGATTTTGCACATACCGACATACGATACAAGTTAGCTACAGAGCATCATCATGAAGAACATTTGAAGTGGTGAATCATTCTTCTCCAATTTAACTGGCTGAATAAATAATTTTTTTTTTTGTTAAAAAGAAACTGCATTCTTTTACTTCATTATTACCACTATTATTTAAATAACGAATCCCTTGCTGAAAGCCATGAAAGCAAAGTTAAGCACCGAACCACTACTATTTAAATTTATTTAATTATTTAATTAATTAACTGTATTCCATGACAATACTGTAGAGTGGAGCTAGCGTACCTGAGACTTTCAGTTGGACTGCTAATCGCCTTTGTGTTGTCTCCGTGAAAATAACCCTGGCTTTGAAAAGTTTCCAGTTTCCTTCTTTTTCTAATAGCTGCAACCAAAACACGAGCAATGCCTACAAAGGGACTTCCCTTGGGCTTCGTATGGCAATAAAACCTTTTTCCCAACAAAAACACGGCTAATCCAATGGCATTAGCAACAACACCAATGCCAAACCCTAATCCCCAGCTCACACTATCCTGAACGTAGATGATAGCCGTCAAGCTTATGGCACTGGCAAGGTACAGAGTGAAGAAATACCAACTAAAGAAAGTTCCTTGCTCATTTGGCTTATTGAATTGGTCTGCTCCCATAGCCGATAACGTGAAGCGTGTGCCTCCTACTCCTAAGGAAGCTAATGCTAGCGCCAAGTAGAGTACTGCATATTGAAGCTTTGATGGGGCTTCACAAGCAAGTGAACCAATCACACATGTTGGGGGTCTCAAGGAATGGATTGTAGATGCTAGAGTTAGCATGATCAAGCCCTGCAGAAAGTTGCGTTAAAAATCATAAAATGATCAGGGACAGAATTTACAGTTAAGGAAAAATTTATAAACATCCATATAAAGATTTCAAAAGAGAAAAACAAGGGAGAAAACACAGTATAAAAAACCCATTATGCATGCAGACTTGCAAAGAACAGAGACTCACCAGTAAAGAAACAAAGGCGAAAACACTAACGACATAGAAGGAGCTGAAGAAAGAGTCAGCAATGACAGCCCCAGCAACGGGAAAGAGACTGTAGCAACCAATTATGATATTATTGATCTGAGTAGCATTAATGCTCTTTATGTTCATTACAGTTACCAAAAATACTATCAAATTCGCTGACCCCCCTCCGGCTGCTAGTGTAAGACCCATCACAGCTCCTGTGTACACATGCTAAAAAATTAGAAATATTGCAATATCAGTAAATATAACGTTTAAACAGCATAATTAAATTTAACTAGGAACAAGAGTTGGGAAAAATACTTAACCAAAAGAGATTAAAGAAAGGAAAGATTCACCTATAATGAAAGGGAAGGTAGTCCATCCTCCTCGTTTGCTGTATCCTCCTCGTTTGCTGTGCTTCATTGATGGTGCTTGGTCACTTGGAATGGAGGTGGTTTGCAAGGATTCCATTCTCTTTTTTTCTCAAGGCAGTCTCGGAACAGGGATATAGTTATGCTGGTGAGTGTTTATGCTGTGCTGTGCTGTTGTGGCATGACTTCTACTTGGTTTTATACTGGCGTGAAGCTCACAATTATGACCAAAATAAATATTGAAATTGACAATTATTTGTCAAATTATACTTTAATTATTTTAAAGGTTTAATTAAAGCAACCCTGTCCCTCCCCCTCCTCTGTCATTCATATTAAATCACAAGTAGCGTTAAACAATATCTGAGTGGTTGGGATACCAATATCTCGATAGAGTAATGAATTAATCACTTCTCTCCCTCTCTTTTTTTTTTTTCTAATTAAGAAGGTAATTTTTCTGTAATTAATATAATTTCGATTTATTGGAAGTACTTTGTACGTAAGACAGATTGATAATTAATGTTTAAGCAGGTATAGTTTTTATTTGAAAAGTGAATTATTTTATGATGTTTGGCAGTGTAATAAAAAATAAGTCGGAAAATATTTTATAGTGTTTGGTTATGTCATGGAAAATGAGCTGGAAAATAACTTATTAATATTTTATTTTTTTCAAGTTTATTAAAATAATGAGAAATAAATCATACAAATTAAAAAATTGAATGAGAAAAGCAGGCCCGAGATGTTTGGTTATTTTCAACCACACTTTTTATTTGACATGGCCCCACCAAAAACTGAGGCTGGACCTCAGTTTTGGGAAAACAAGTAACACCTGCTTTTCACTCCATGCCAACACTTTTCACGGACACTTTTTTTCTTGTAAAAAAACTTTCCTTGCCTGAGCTTAAGCTCTGTTCCCTTCCCCTCTGTTACTGATCTGGACGAGATTGATGAAGATTGATGAAGATTGATGAAGATTGACGCCAGAGACAGTGTTCCATCTTGTTCCCCTCTGTCCCTTCTCCTGTCAAACGAAAGATTTTAACACAACATTTTCCCAACCCGAGCTCGTCTCCTCTGTTCCCTTCCCCTATGTTCCCTTGATCTGGACGAAGATTGACGCCAGAGACAGTGTTCGTCATTGTTCCCTGCTGTCCCTTTTGTTGTGAAGCGAAGATCAGATCACCTTCACCGAAATCATTTGTGCCGAGCAGTCTCCATTGTTTCGGTTTGCAGAAAGCACAACAGTGCTGGGAACTTGTTTCTGAAATCTTGATTTTTTAATGGAAATTGTCTGTTGAAGAAATTATGTAGTTGCCATTTTGGGTTTTGAGTACTGATTTGGAGATTTTGTATCCAATTTATGGATCAATTTTGTTTTTTATTTATCTCCTGTGGGGCTCTTTTTGTTGTTAATCTACCATTCAAACTTGTTGTGTTTTCCTTACACCTTGTTGATCAGTTTTCTTGGTAGTGTTGGCGGATTTCAAGATTTCGGTAAACTGTCTTCTTGGGTGTAGTTTTATCTGTTGGTGATCTTGATTTATTGAGAGAATTGTGCTTTAGGTTTCGGGGAAGTAAGATGATGAGGTTTTTTTTTTAAGTATCATCGCAATTTTAATTTTATTCTAGATAATTTTTTATTTGATGTTATACCTCGCTTAGCTAATTAAGGATCACAATGATATTTTTATGTATGAATTTTATACGAGATATTTTTATGTATGAATTTTATACGAGATGGAATTGCAAATAATTTGATGGGATAATAAAAAATATTTTATATAAAGTATTATTTATTTTATGACGTAATAGGAGTAGTTAATTCTACAATATTTAAATTTAAAACCATCAATATTTTAAATTATTTTATAACCTCAATTTCAAAAGTATTCTTAACCAAACACATTAAACTACTTTTTCTTCAACCTCAATTTCAACCACAGTTTTAACCAAACACCTATTTTTTCAAACCAATCTCAACTAAAAGTACTTTTTATAAAATAATTTTTTTTAAACCACAACCACAACCGCTATCGTAATACCAAACACACTCATAGACTGAAATAACTATTATAATTCACTACCGCAATACCAAACACACTTATAGACTGAAATAACTATTATAATCCACAGTTGTATGAGATAATTTCACAACATGATTTAGTTTCTTTGTTAATGTTAATGCGAGGATTAATTGATTGATTCCACCTATATCAAGAGTGGAGTTAGCGTACTGGACAGCCACCTGCTTCAATAGGATCTCCACTTCCATGATAATAATTCTGCTGGCTTTGAGCAGTTTCCACTACCCTTCTTCTCCGAATTGCAGCAGCAACTACACGTGCAATGCTCGCGAAAGGACTTCCCTTCGGCTTGACATGCCGATAAAACTATTTTCCCAGAAAAAAAACACAGCTAAGCCAATAGCATTTGCAGTGACACAAATGCCAAATCCCAAACCCCAGCTAACACTGTCCTGAATATAGACGATGACGGTGGAGCTGGCTAATGGTAATAGCAACGTACAAGGTAAGAAAATACCAACTGAAGAAAGTTACTTGATTATTTGGCTTATCAAATTGATCGGCTCCCATTTTTGCAGTTGTCAATCGTGTGCCTCCAAGTCCTAGAGAAGCTAGTGCTACTGCCACACAGAGTACAGCTAGCATTTTGACGGGGTTTCACAGGCATATGAACCGATCACACATGGTGGAGGTCTCAAGGAATGGATTGAAGATGCAAGGGTTAACATGATGCCACCCTGAAAATTTTAGTAAAATTATTGAGTGGCATCTTTAACTTATAGAATTAATTAACAGGAATCTATAATTTCTTTTTATTGGTCAGTCAGATCATTATGTAATCTAGCAGATAATTAAGGGGTTGTTCAACGTCGTTAACGTTGGTTAATTAAAAACTTATTTATTTTGGAATCTTATGTTAAGCAACAAAAAAAGAGAGAAGCAAGACCGACAACTTCAATCATATTCATAGTTTTTGAAAACCACTCTTTTCATTTTGATAAGTGTTGAAAACAAATTGTCGGATTTATATATTTGGGAAATAAAAAACACCGATTTTTATTTTGTCTTTAAATTTTTGAAAACATAAAACGAAAATAGTAGCCAAGGACTCCTAAAACTCACCACTACAGAAACAAAGAAAACGGCAGTGATGACAGAGAAGGAGCTGAAAACGGAGTCTGCAATTATGGCTCCAGCATCTTATAATAATAACCAAGAGTATTTACTTGCTGCATCTTATAATAATAACCAAGAATATTTACTTTTTGTACAGCTTTTTTTTTATATAATAATTGAGATATTATTGATGAAAACAGTATACAATTAAGACTATAATAAATTATAATTCAAAACAAATTAAGAGATACATATATATATATATAAAAGAAGCATTGACAAGTTTCTAAATCAAAAACACGTCACTTTACTAGTTAATAATAAAATACTGCCAAAGCTTCTAATTAAATTATTCCTTGTGTATGTCAAGTTATTGTTCCAAGCCTTTAACCAAAGTATAAGATAATGGAGAATGAATTGAAATTGTGCATTTCAATCTGACATCTTATCCTTAAAGATTAGCTTGTTTCTTGTAATCTATATACTTCATAAAATATCATACGATAACATCATTAAAGCATTTAATTTGCCGGAACTTGTCTTTTTCCATATTCCGATGATTTGATTTGCACCCAGAAATATCAAACAGTTCTGAAATTATTGCAACAATCTCCACGCGTGGTAGCAATGGAGAAGGGATGATTATCATGTTCTGTTTCATGTTCATAAAAGGGACATATTGCTCGGTGAGGATGTATCAAATGATGACATGTTAGGAAGGCTCTAGTATACACTCTGTCATGCAGTAGCAGCCACAAGAACATTTCAAAAGGAAATCATTTTCACAAGAGGTATGAGTGAGAGTTTCCTGGATAAAAGATGTTATCAATTAATTCACTTTTGAACTTGACAGTATAAGCAGTATAAGCATCAGTTGCTTCTCCTCCCCCCACATTCTTGTATTAGCTCTGTTTTCATGCATAATTATATCTGCTAGCAGCTGACTCATACTTTGTAATTGCTTCTCTTCTATGGTTGTAGGTGTCTTTTTTATTGTGGCTTTAGCAAACATATTAAACTATTTTTTCTTCAATCTTAATTTCAACCACAGTTTTAACCAAACACCTATTTTTTCAAACCAATCTCAATATTTTTTATAAAATAATTTTTTTCAAATCACAACCATAAAAGTTACTGCAATACCAAACACACTCTAAGTCGAGACGTGCCCATCAAGGACAAGGAAAATAGATGTGGATAGAAATCTCTTAACATCCCACCACATGACCTTTTGTTTGTTCAGAAGTGGATGTGCCTGCTATTACCAACTCGTTTTTCAAAGCCTCTCCAGCTGGAATGAGATAATTTATGAATTGTCATGTTCCTGGAAGAGATGGATGAAGTATTGGGAGGCCATTAATGAAGGAAGCCTGACACTTTCTACTGATAAACTCTTGCTTTTTTATACTGGAATGTGAAGGATCCGCAAGTTTTATACGTGATCCTAAATCTTTCCTTATAATTCTAATTATTTTCAACTTATTTATATAGTTTTTGTTATTCCTTAGTCTATTTTTTTATTAGATATCTTCATGTAAATTGATAGAAATATATTTTTAATTGAGAAATCAAAACCCACTTAATCTGTTAAAAAACAAATCTGAAAGAAGAAGAAGAAAACAACATGTTAAAATTTATTTATTTTCATGAATAATTCTTTTCAGTATATCAGGTTAGCTGGAAATCAAAATCTGTTATATGTCCAGCGAAATCACTATTAACGGGCAGTGATAAAATGAAGGGAACTCGAAAGAAAATCTTACATCAGGTGCCAACTTATGCTGTGCAAACCTCTCAAGGAAATTGCATCTCTAGACATTGATTTGATACTAAGATATTTAGAACACATTAAATCCTAACGTCTTGAACAGACCAAGAACAGATATACAGATTTAAACACTAATCGAGCCATCTGTCGGGTTTCCTGTTTTGCAGGATTTCCTGTGATATGCGCTGCAAATAGGAAAAAGAAATCATCGTAGCCTAAGGGCACTGAAGTCAACTCTCTACCACTAGCACGGAGCACCAAGCGTGCACTGAAAAGGACTTCCAATAAAAGCAGAAAAAAATGTCAAACGTGTTGATAGTGGTGAAAATGAAAGAGCAAGATTGTGAAGCGGATTCCTTAATTTATTGAATGAATCACTCAGGTATATATACAGCAAAAGGAGAAAGATGCTAACAGAATGGCAAAAAGATTTGCCTGTACATTTTGGTTGCCTATATGCTCGGGAGTGTAACATATTTATACAGTGTTTGTTATACAACTATACACTGATTTACAGTGTGTATGATGGTGTGTTTGTTATCCTCCTACAAGATGAAACTCGGTATAAGAGGCCTATTTTATCATGAAGAAACATAAAACGAACTCTAGAGAGCGGTTTAGTGAGAAGATCAACAAGTTATCAGTGGAGGACACGTGAGCAACATGAAAAGTGCCGTTTTGAACTTGATCATGTTTGAAGTGGAAGTCGATAGCAACATGTTTCATTCTAGAGTAGAAAATAGAATTGAAACACAACTAAGTAGCCTCAACATTCTCATAATAAATGACCGGACAAGTTAGTAATGGGAGACCGAAGATCACATAGCAATAAGGATACTCAATTTAGTTCAATAACTGTGTTTGCAACGGACCGATATATTCTACCTTAGTTGAAGAACGAGCAATAATTTTCTGCTTTTGAAGCTCCAGGAAATAGGATTGCGATCGAGATCTGTTTCGGTTTCATTATTTGTTTGTCGTTAGTTTAATGGTTGTGGCTAAATAATAACATATTTAAATTATTATATAAACAAATTGTTAGAAAATGCATTGAAGAGGAGGTGGCGGCGGTAATTTTGTGGGTTGAAAATGTTAGAAAAATGCTTTACAATAAATTTTAATATTAAGTTAATATTTTTTTAATAAATATGCTAGATTTATAGATTAAATCTAAAATATTTTATACAGAACAATAACACACTTACTAACATTTGTTTATTTAATAATTAAAATATGTTATTATTTAGCCGGAGCCATTAAACTAATGACAAACTAATTAATGAAACCGGAACAGATCTTCAAGTTCATATTAACTTGCTAACATTTTCTATTTTTAATCAATGAATAACTGGCCTAGATCTATTTCAAAAATAAATAAAAAATACAACGAATTATATCCACGAGGATAAACAATATTGATGCATGGTAGTAAAATTAATGAAGGTTAACTATGGTATTGGTGCTGGGAAAAGTGACCAATATATAATCAAATTCATAACTCACAAGTCTCGATTTTTTTCTTTATTTATGCAATTAAAAAAAGGATTACTTTTTTACATGTTGGCTCACACTTTGAAAATAAGCCGAGGATAACTTTTTTATATTTTTTATACCTAATCACTTATATAACCTGAAAAGTTTTAAATCATTATCGCTATTGTTCTTAGTTTATATATGGGTTATAATTCAAAAAACAAGAGGAGCTGACCATGGTTGTTAAAAATGCGTTTTAACTCGTAAAATCGTACGATTTTACGAGTTAAAACTCACAAAACGTGCAGAAACGAAAGCAAAACTTGAAAATTATTAAAATCGCATAAAACCGAGTCAAACTCGTATAAAACCGGGTCAACTCGCAAAAAACATTAAAAACGTTACGTTTTCACGAGTTTAATGAAATGTCACGGCCACCGAATGGAAAATTAGAAATAAAACAAATTTTCAGGGCAGTAGGGCACTAATCTATTTTCTTTCCCAATTCCCACCCGAGTCCCCGACCACCCTCCCCGAGTCCTGTGACTTCGTCCCTGTCTCAAGGTCACCCCACCTGTGACTTCATCGTCCCTGACTCCCTGTCTCACACTCTCCCTGACTCCAGAGTCCCAGACTTCGTCCAATCATCCCCTCTCTGTCTCACACTCTAAGAATTGATCCGGAGTGTTCTTAGCGAGACGAAGGTAAGAATTGATTCTCAATCCCGAGCTTTGTTTTTTTTTCTGTCTAATGGTGGTGATTAGAGACAAAAAATGATCCGGGTATCTTTGTGAATCTATGTTTATCTTCCGGGCATTCTACAATTAAGTGGTTTGCTTCTGGCCTCTGGGTATTTTTTTCGATTTGATCTGCGTATGCTGTGAAGTGTGAATCTATGCTCTGTTTGATCTTGCTGTGAAGTGTAATTCTGCAATCTGTGTATTTTCACTTTGCCTTGTTGTATCCCTTGTTGATTTACAATTTGTGCTGATTCTTATGGGACTGGCAGGTTAAATGGCCAAAGTGAAAAGCTTCTTGGCAAGTTTATACAAGAATTTCCAGGTTGGTATCTTTCTTGGTTTCATTTACTTCATTATATTGACTGAATTATGCAGGATTTAATCAACTATGATACTGGCCCTTTTTGCTTAATTACTCACACAGGATTGAATCCAGTTTGTAGTGATTAATTTGATGATCAATGTGGCATAATGTATGTATAATTTCTGATAATAGACATGCAGTATGATTTCAATATCCACTTGATCGCTGGGCTTGATGAATAAATACTGCTAAATCTTAGTTATTGCCCCCCCTCTGTGAGTGGCATCCTTGCATAAAGATAGGGAAATAATGTGTTTTGGTTGTCACTAAGTGCATTCATGCCTTAATTCTCAGGAAAACATATGCGAAATGACATTGTGAATTGTGATTGCTACAAAGTTTGCAACATACCCGTGGCATCTGACACTAGGGCTGTTTGTGAAAGCTTGCAAGTAAACATCTCTAAGACTCTAACTATTCTGTTTTCTGTCTCATGTAGTGCGTGCTTTTGATGACTATTTTAGGAATAATGAGGGAGACAAAGGCAATGAGGGTGTGTTTAGTTTACATGACACACCTACAGACTGTTTGTTTTAGGTGTGTTAACTTTTAGTTATTGAAATACTATGAACATGTATGAATTTTTATTTGAATTATGTATTTTAAGATGTTTGAATATTTGTATTGTTTATTTTACTTTTATTTGAATTATGTATTTTAATATGTTTGGATATTTGTATTGTTTAAAATATTTTACTTGCGATTTTATGATTTTAGTTAAAATATTTTACTTCCGATTTTACAATTTTTAGTTAAAAATTTTTACTTCCAATTTTACGATTCGAGTTTACGAGTCGAGTTTAAATTGTATGTTCCGTGTCGTGTTAAAAAAGCGTTTTTGACAACTTTGAAGCTGACAATGGATCATTGACGCCTGTCCATGGTGAGCACATTGCCGGTAGACCACAGTGGCAAGATTTTGATTAGAGTGTTGAAATCTTCGACTTCCTCCACCGTACATAGCCACCAAGATCTTGCATTCGATCTATCCGTTAATCTGTCTCCTTCAATTTTTAGGGCTGCACAGTTCAAAAATCTGCGTAGAAATCATCTAGTCTTAGCAGTAATATACCAGTGTCTTAATTCCATGATCATTACCAAAGTTGGTAGGACTCCAGCATTGGAATTTATGCAAATTAACAAATTAATCGCATTGGCAATGCCTTTCATGACCATCACATGCCACATAATCCATGCATTTATGTATATGATAAATTAGAAACTCCAATTCATATGCTAATAATAATTTGTTAATTTTTTTTTTTGGATCGCCAGCCCCAGTATCCAGGTTGCCCCCGACTAATTTGGTAGTCGCCCCGGGTTGCATGCCTAGCAGTGGCAGGTGAGGCTACCAATGGGTGTTGTTGCATACACGGGGACTCGAAACCGAGACCTCGCTTAAACGGAACAAGCTGCTTACCACTTGATACAACTAGATTGTTGAGTTATAATTATAACGCACCTGAAAGTTTCAGTTGGACAACTGGCGGACCTATTAATGTCTCCATGATAACAATCCTGTCTTTGAAGACTTTCCAGCAGTCTTCTTTTCCGAATTGCTTCTTTTTATCACTCGCCCTAAAGAAAACAACATCCAATCACATTTCACAAAACCAGACCCTCGGTCAAGAACCCTAATTTCCAAAGGCACAATTTCATTGCACAAACTAAAACCTCAATTCACAACTACATTAATCGAGAAAACAAGAGAAAACCATTAATCCCGGCCACCCAATCGATAAACAAAAGCAACATCTCCAAAATACCATTGCATTTCATAAAGCAATCAATACCCCATTCTCCAAAACCACCAATAACAGTTCTCCACAGAATCACGCTATCTCTATGATTACGATACACAAACAAAGGGCAATCGTCAATAATCAAAACCAAAACCAATCAACTCTTTCACTTACTCGCGGTAACAAAGCTAATGAACTCGAAACACATTCCCGAACAGTATCCTTAGCATCCTTAGCAATTTTTCCATTAGCCGGCAACGCCTTCTTCATGATCCTACTTATATTAGCAATAGGCGGTATCTATCCCGCTCTCTAACCCCCGACCGCGGGCTCTGCTCACCACCACTCTCGTGGCTCCCCGCCGCCGGACCGGTCGGATTATCGGCCATCTTACTAAAAAATTCTAAACATTGATCACAAAAGAAAACACACCTCGTTCTTTCAAAATTCAAAGCAATTATAAACTAATCACAAACATAAAAAATTATCTCCTAATCAAACCCTAGATTACACGTATAATAAATTCAAAGACCACACAACACGTTTCTATACGTATACACGCACGGATACGGGCACAAATATTGGAATTTTGCCTGCTTATGACCCTTATGATCTCTCAGTTCAGAGGCAGATTACGAGTACTGAGAATATTGCTGGAGTACTTGAATCGTATAAAGATTATTAATGGTGATCACCGGGAGAGAAGGACGTGTATGCCGATAATAGGACTATTTTCTTGACGTTCTCTAAAGGGTACCCTATTTCAGAAGATGAAATCAGAGACTTTTTCAGCAAGTAATTAATCTCTCTATCGATCTCTCTTACATGTCTAGATTTTTTATGTTATAATATAAAATTTTGAGAATGCAAATTTTTAAACTTATCACATTTTCTAATTAAAAAAGGTTTGACTAATTATTATCATTTAATTTCTCGGTCACAGGACGCATGGAGATTGCATTGAGGCAATTTATATGCAAGAAGTCTCGCGGAGGAGCAGCCACTTGTATGCACGCCTTGTTGTAACCTCTGCTGCCGTCATTCACAGCGTTCTTCGGGGACAAAGCAAGGCAAAGTTCACCATTAATGGAAAACATGTTTGGGCCAGGAAATATGTCCCCAAGAATCCTAAGTCGTCGTCTCCACCAAAGTCACTAACATCACCACATGCAGCCGACCTCACCCGCTGCTGAACCATCATGCGTGAACTGAGTTTTATTATCATTTTCGTGTTTCGAGATAAAAATTTGGATTTATATTTAAATTGAGTTTGACAGTATTAAAATATTTATATTCTATTTATTATTTATCATATAAAATAATTATTAAATTAATACCAAACTGTTGTTATAAAATAGCTTATGAGATAAATAAATAAAAAAATTTTTATCTCAAATTAAGAAGATAAAAGATGTTGAAAGAAAAATTTAGGGGAAAGCTGCACATTAATTAAATCTCTCTATTAAAATAAGCACCTAAGCAATCACATGATAGATTTGATTCTTTAATTTTAGAATATGGTTATAAACATGATAGAATTTATAAATGTATTTATTCTAAATTTATAAATGATTTTGGTGTGATAATATATATTTATATAGATGACATGATGTTAATGATACGAAGAAATATCTAGCCTCAAAATTCAAAACAAAACACTTAAATAGGGTAGATATAATTTTAGGTATAAGAAAAAAACACAGTGAGGGGTTTTCTAGTTGTCAATCTTATTATATTGAGAAAGTTTTTAAATAAATCTAATAATTCGAATATCAAATAAGCAAATACCCCGTATGATATTTCTTTTAAGTTGACAGAAATTATTGGTAGATTAATTGCTCAAATGGAATATGCCAGTGTAATTGGTAGCTTAACATGTATCATGCATTGTACAAGACTAGATATTGTTTCTGCAATGTGTAAATTATCTAGATACACAAGTGATGAGGTATCGATTATTGAAAAACAATTACAAGAGTATTTTGTTACATGAAAAGGATTATGAATTTTGGATTGTTTATAATAATTTTCCTGCTGTACTTGAAGTTTATACTACTATTAGTTGGATAACTAGTATAAGTGATGATACGTCAACTTCTATATGAGTATTTATTTTAGGAGGTGATGTTATTTCTTATGTTTCAAAAAACAAACACGTACAACTCGTTTTACAATGAAATTCAACTTTATAGCTCTTGCAGCTATGAGTAAGGAACTGAAATGGTTGAAAAATATTATATTAGATATTAAGTTATGGTTATAATCGGTCATCTATCTTTTTAAGTTGTGATAATCAAACAACTATGCATGAGGCATTTAATAAAATTCATAATGAAAAATCTAGACATGATAATCTAAAACATTAATATATAAGACAGTTAATTTATAATGAAATAATTATCATTGTGCATGTCAGATCTTGTAATAATTTAACAAATTCTTTCACTAAAAGTCTCTCTCGAGATTTAGTTACAAGTATTCATACATGACATCTCTAATCAAGTTATTCAGTTAATTTGTTTGAAGAGTTGCCTTTTAAATTCTACAAATATATTGATTAAAGAGATGTTTCTTTAAACTCTATATATATTTTGGCTTAAAAAAATATTATTTTTCTTATAAATATTAGTTTTATATTGACAAAAATTAATTAAAAAATAATCCTATTCTTTCCCTATTTTTTCTTCCTGATAAACTTCATGTTTATGTTTATGATAAATAAAACAAAATTTTTTAAGAAACTCACAGAAATTGTTGCTATATTCTAAAAATATATTACTTTAATCATTTGATAAAAACATATTTAAAGTAATTATTATCTTATAATAATCTTTACGTCTCAAAGTTTATTTACTATACCCACCTACCTACGTAACATCTATTCGAGTCATTTCAAAGATCATATTCACTTCCAAGTCTGAAAAAGACCCCTGTATCCCACTAGCGAGGCAATAATAAAACTAAGATCAACAATTTAATGGACCCACCACTCCTGTAATTTAACCTTTGCCGAAATATAGCGTTGGGAGAGTAAAAGATATGCACGCAAGAGCCCATTTTCTTCACAAGGTACAAGTACCATTGCATTCTTCATGGGCTAAAGCCCACTTAATGGTTGTTAGGCTAAAGCATTGGTCTTTATTCTGCTGCATGTGTTAAGACAAATTTCAATTAATAAGCTTAGGCCTATTAGAAAGCAACGTCACAATTCAAACATTACAGCCCAGCCCAGCCCAGCCCATTTAAATCAGAGCAGCCCACTAAGCAGAAGCCTCACTCTCATGATTCTCAGTGTTCTGGTACTTGAAAAACTTGGTACATAACAGGTAGTACCCAAAGTTCACGAACGCTATCGCCGTCAACAACCAAAATACATAATCTAATCTCCCGTCGTTGATGTTATCAGGCAACCATCCTGTAGACCGGCGTACCGAATCGATTATTGCTGTGCTTAGGTAATATCCAATCGCAATTAACAGTGATATCATAGCAGTAGAAGTGCTTCTTAGCGACGTGGGAAATTCTTGGTAATACAAGGCAACTTGTCCTGGAAAATGAAAAGCTTCACCAACGCCGATCACGAGTAACGGGACCACAAGCCAGAGACCTGACATCGGCACGACTGAGCCGGGAGGTTCACCGTTAAGGTGATGGGTTCGAACCACACGAAGCCTCCTTGTCTCCACCAAGGCAGATCCCACCATGGCGAATATGTTAATGACATGGCCAATACCTATTTGTTGGAGGGGTTTCAGTGATCTTCGAGTCAAATTTTTCCACATTGGGAGCAAGAAACGATCGATGATGGAGATTGAGAGTGCTGTGGCTAAAATGCTAAATACCAGGAATGACCCAGCTGGGATTTTGAAGTGCGGTCCAAGGTGCCTGTCCATGGTTAGGGCTTGGAGGACTGTTAGGCTGTTAATCATAGCTATAGTAGTACTCAATAAGATACCGCTAGACCACAGTGGCATGATTTTGATCAGGGTCTTGAGATCCTCAACTTCCTCCACTGTACATAGCCACCAAGAACTTGAATAGGAGCCGTCTGATTTTCGGTCATCTTCATATCTTAGCGCTGCACAATTCAAGAATCTGCGTGGAAATTATTGTCGTCTACTCAGTTTTTTTTCAAGAAGAAAGTTAGTGGAAAGTCAGAGGCTCTCACATTTTATTTAGACTTTTTACACATATTAAACAGTGAGGGTAGGTAAAGAGACAATGTTGTCCTCCTGCACCATTGCTAAATTAATTGGAGAAGAATCTCTAAAGTTAATATACAGAATATTTCTTTGGATTTTGCACATACCGACATACGATACAAGTTAGCTACAGAGCATCATCATGAAGAACATTTGAAGTGGTGAATCATTCTTCTCCAATTTAACTGGCTGAATAAATAATTTTTTTTTTGTTAAAAAGAAACTGCATTCTTTTACTTCATTATTGCCACTATTATTTAAATAACAAATCCCTTGCTGAAAGCCATGAAAGCAAAGTTGAGCACCGAACCACTACTATTTAAATTTATTTAATTAATTAACTGTACTCCATGACAATACTGTAGAGTGGAGCTAGCGTACCTGAGACTTTCAGTTGGACTGCTAATCGCCTTTGTGTTGTCTCCGTGAAAATAACCCTGGCTTTGAAAAGTTTCCAGTTTCCTTCTTTTTCTAATAGCTGCAACCAAAACACGAGCAATGCCTACAAAGGGACTTCCCTTGGGCTTCGTATGGCAATAAAACCTTTTTCCCAACAAAAACACGGCTAATCCAATGGCATTAGCAACAACACCAATGCCAAACCCTAATCCCCAGCTCACACTGTCCTGAACGTAGATGATAGCCGTCAAGCTTATGGCACTGGCAAGGTACAGAGTGAAGAAATACCAACTAAAGAAAGTTCCTTGCTCATTTGGCTTATTGAATTGGTCTGCTCCCATAGCCGATATCGTGAAGCGTGTGCCTCCTACTCCTAAGGAAGCTAATGCTAGCGCCAAGTAGAGTACTGCATATTGAAGCTTGGATGGGGCTTCACAAGCAAGTGAACCAATCACACACGTTGGGGGTCTCAAGGAATGGATTGTAGATGCTAGAGTTAGCATGATCAAGCCCTGCAGAAAGTTGCGTTAAAAATCATAAAATGATCAGGGACAGAATTTACAGTTGAGGAAAAATTTATAAACATCCATATAAAGATTTCAAAAGAGAAAAACAAGGGAGAAAACACAGTAAAAATAACCCATTATGCATGCAGACTTGCAAAGAACAGAGACTCACCAGTAAAGAAACAAAGGCGAAAACACTAACGACATAGAAGGAGCTGAAGAAAGAGTCAGCAATGACAGCCCCAGCAACGGGAAAGAGACTGTAGCAACCAATTATGATATTATTGATTTGAGTAGCATTAATGCTCTTTATGTTCATTACAGTTACCAAAAATACTATCAAATTCGCTGACCCCCCCTCCGGCTGCTAGTGTAAGACCCATCACAGCTCCTGTGTACACATGCTAAAAAATTAGAAATATTGCAATATCAGTAAATATAACGTTTAAACAGCATAATTAAATTTAACTACGAACAAGAGTTGGGAAAAATACTTAACCAAAAGAGATTAAAGAAAGGAAAGATTCACCTATAATGAAAGGGAAGGTAGTCCATCCTCCTCGTTTGCTGTGCTTCATTGATGGTGCTTGGTCACTTGGAATGGAGGTGGTTTGCAAGGATTCCATTCTCTTTTTTTCTCAAGGCAGTCTCGGAACAGGGCTATAGTTATGCTGGTGAGTGTATATGCTGTGCTGCTGGTGGCATGACATCTACTAGGTTTTATACTGGCGTGAAGCTCACAATTATGACCAAAATAAATATTGAAATTGACAATTATTTGTCAAATTATAATTTAATTATTTTAAAGGTTTACTTAAAGCAACTCTGTCGCACCCCCTCTATCATTCATATTAAATCACAAGTAGCGTTAAACAATATCTGAGTGGTTGGGATATCAATATCTCGAAAGAGTAATGAATTAATCACTTCTCTCCCTCTCTTTTTTTCTAATTAAGAAGGTAATTTTTCTGTAATTAATATAATTTCGATTTATTGGAAGTACTTTGTACGTAAGACAGATTGATAATTATTGTTTACACTTACTAGACTGCTTGTCAGTGTGGTAGCGGTTGCTTTTCAAATAACTTTTTATACTCAAATACATGCCAATGATTTTTTTTTAATTTTTTTAAAATTATTTTTGACATCAGCACATCAAAACGATCCAAAACATACAAATCATATTAAATTTTAGCAAAAAAAAAATTAAAATTTTTTAGGAACGCGGTTTGCACCGTGTTCCCAAATGCATTCTAAGTGATGATGAGGATAATACATAAAGTAGATTATTACTAGTTACATGACCCACGCGATGCCACGAGTCTTTTTTTTACATAAAAAATATATATAAAATCTAAGAGTTAAAAGTGTTAGGTTTTTCTGCAAAGTTATACCCAAGAATCTTGGGTTTGGCTTCAATGTCCGACCTAAAAGTAATATTTATAAATCTGATAACTAAATAAAAAAAATTTAACATTAACAAACTAAATCAAACAAAAAAAATTTATTAAAAAAACAAAATAAATTAAAAACAAAAAATAAGAGTTCTATAATATAATAATTATAATAATATAATATATTAATAAATAAAAGGCGTGGGAAAGCTACAATAATTTTCTCATGTTTTTACATTATTACTTAATTTTTAAGTTGAAGCTACTGCCCCACTTATTTAATGTATAAATTTACAATAAATACATACCACAACAAATATAGACCGAAGAAAAAGTACTGCCCTACTTATGTAATAATGCACAAATCAAAACAAAAGATATACAGACTGAAGGAATAATAATGCACAAACCAAAAGAAAAGGTATACGGGGGATTAATTGATTGATTCCACTTATATCAAGAGTGGAGTTAGGTACCCGAGACTTTCAGTTGGACAGCCAACTGCTTCAATAGGATCTCCACTTCCATGATAATAATTCTGCTGGCTTTGAGCAGTTTCCACTACCCTTCTTCTCCGAATTGCAGCAGCAACTACACGTGCAATGCTCGCGAAAGGACTTCCCTTCGGCTTGACATGCCGATAAAACTGTTTTCCCAGAAAAAAACACAGCTAAGCATAGCATTTGCAGTGACACAAATGCCAAATCCCAAACCCCAGCTAACACTGTCCTGAAAATAGACGATGACGGTGGAGCTGCTAATGGCAATAGCAACGTACAAGGTAAGAAAATACCAACTGAAGAAAGTTACTTGATTATTTGGCTTATCAAATTGATCGGCTCCCATTGTTGCAGTTGTCAATCGTGTGCCTCCAAGTCCTAGTGAAGCTAGTGCTAATGCCACAGAGTACAGCATTTTGACGGGGTTTCACAGGCATATGAACCGATCACACATGGTGGAGGTCTCAAGGAATGGATTGAAGATGCAAGGGTTAACATGATGCCACCCTGAAAATTTTAGTAAAATTATTGAGTGGCATCTTTAACTTATAGAATTAATTAATAGGAATCTATAATTTCTTTTTATTGGTCAGTCAGATCATTATGTAATCTAGCAGATAATTAATTAAGGGGTTGTTCAACGTCGTTAACGTTGGTTAATTAAAAACTTATTTATTTTGGAATCTTATGTTAAGCAACAAAAAAAGAGAGAAGCAAGACCGACAACTTCAATCATATTCATAGTTTTTGAAAACCACTCTTTTCATTTTGATAAGTGTTGAAAACAAATTGTCGGATTTATATATTTGGGTAATAATTAAAAACACCGATTTTTATTTTGTCTTTAAATTTTTGAAAACATAAAACGAAAATAGTAGCGAAGGACTCCTAAAACTCACCACTAAAGAGAAACAAAGAAAAAGGCAGTGATGACAGAGAAGGAGCTGAAAACGGAGTCTGCAATTATGGCTCCAGCATCTTATAATAATAACCAAGAGTACTTACTTGCTGCATCTTATAATAATAACCAAGAATATTTACTTTTTGTACAACTTTTTTTTTAATAATAATTAAGATATTATTGATGGAACAGTATACCATTAAGACTATAATAAATTTAATTCAAAACACATTAAGAGATACATAAAAAAGAAAGAAGCATTGACAAGTTTCTAAATCAAGAACACGTCACTTACTAGTTTATGATAAAATACTGTCAAAGCTTCTAATTAAATCATTTCTTGTGTATGTAAAGATATTGTTCCAAGCCTTTAACCAAAGTGTAAGATGATGGAGAATAAATTGAAATTTTATTGTGCATTTAATTCTGACATCTTATCCTTAAAGATTAACTTGTTTCTTGTAATCTAAATACTCCATAAAATAACATATGATAACATCATTAAGGTATTTTGCTGGAACTTGCCTTTTTCCATATCCCGACATTGGTTGATGATTTGATCTATCGGCATGCACTCAGAAATACCAAACCAATTCTGAAATTATTGCAACAATCTCCACGTGTAGTAGCAATGGAGAAAGGATGATTATCATGTTCTGTTTCATGTTCATAAAAGGGACATATTGCTCGGCGAGGATGTATCAAATGATGGCGTGTTAGGAAGGCTCTAGTACACACTCTGCCATGCAGTAGCAGCCATATGAACATTTCAATGGAAAATCATTTTCACAAGAGGTATGAGTAAGGAGAGTTTCCCGGATAAAAGATCTTATCAATTAATTCACTTTCAAACATGACAGTATAAGCATTATAAGCATCAGTTGCTTCTCCTCCCCACATTCTTGTATTAGCTCTGTTTTCATGCATAGTTATATCTGCTAGCAGTTGACTCATACTTTGTAATTGCTTCTCTTCTGATGGTTGTAGGTGTCTTTTCTATTGCGGCTTTCAATGCCACTAAGTTGAGACGTGCCCCCTCATATCCAGCAAGCATGAAAAATAGATGTGGATAGATATCTTTTAACATCCCACCACATGACCTTTTGTTTGTTCAGAAGTGGATGTGCCTGCTATTACCAACTCGTTTTTCAAAGCCTCTCCAGCTGGAATGAGATAGTTTATGAATTGTCATGTTCCTGAAAGAGATGGATGAAGTATTGGGAGGCCATTAATGAAGGAAGCCTGACACTTTTTACTGATAAACTCTTGCTTTTTTATACTGGAATGTGAAGGATCCGCAAGTTTTATACGTGATCCTAAATCTTTCCTTATAATTCTAATTATTTTCAACTTATTTATATAGTTTTTGTTATTCCTTAGTCTATTTTTTTATTAGATATCTTCATGTAAATTGATAGAAATATATTTTTAATTGAGAAATCAAAACCCACTTAATCTGTTAAAAAACAAATCTGAAAAAAAGAAAAGAAAACAACATGTTAAAATTTATTTATTTTCATGAATAATTCTTTTCAGTATATCAGGTTAGCTGGAAATCAAAATCTGTTACATGCACAGCGAAATCACTATTAACGGGCAGAGATAAAATGAAGGGAACTCGAAAGAAAATCCTACATCAGGTGCCAACTTATGCTGTGCAAACCTTTCAAGGAAATTGCATCTCTACATTGATTTGATACTAAGATATTTAGAACACATTAAATCCTGACGTCTTGAACAGACCAAGAACAGATATACAGATTTAAACACTAATCGAGCCATCTGTCGGGTTTCCTGTTTTGCAGAATTTCCTGTGATATGCGCTGCAAATAGGAAAAAGAAATCATCGTAGCCTAAGGGCACTGAAGTCAACTCTCTACCACTAGCACCAAGGGGGCAATGAAAAGGACTTTCAATAATAATAACAAAAAAAAAAACATGTCAAACGTGTTGATAGTGGTGAAAATGCATTGAAGAGGAGGTGGTGGTGGTAATTTTGTGGGTTGAAAATGTCAGAAAAATACTTTACAATAAATTTTAATATTAAGTTAATATTTTTTTAATAAATATGCTAGATTTATAGATTAAATCTAAAATATTTTATACAAAAAAATAACACACTTACTAACATTTGTTTATATAATAATTAAAATATGTTATTATTTAGCCAGATCCATTAAACTAATGACAAACTAATAATGAAACCGAAACAGATCTTCAAGTTCATATTAACTTGCTAACATTTTCTATTTTTCATCAATGAATAACTGGCCTAGATCTATTTCAAAAATAAATAAAAAATACAACGAATTATATCCACGAGGATAAAGAATATTGGTGGTAGTAAAATTAATGAAGGTTAACCATGGTACTGGTGCTGGGAAAAGTGACCAATATATAATCAAATTCATAACTCACAAGTCTCAATTTGTTTAGGGCTGCACAGTTCAATTTTTAAGAACCACAAATTGCGCCAATAACAAAGCAAAAGAAACTTCTTTTCTAATTTGTGACCACACATTGATTTGATTCAAATCTGAAAGCCGCAGTTCATGTTGTTGAATGCATGATGATCAAGGGTACAGAAATTGACCTTTGTGTTTTCACATATCAGGCTGCCAAAAATATTTGGACCCTACCCTTCTAATTAAAAAATTAACTATCTAGGTGGTGATACAGAATTTGAAACCAAGAGGTTTGCTTCTTCTATAGTTTTAGGTTCGAGCCCTATAGTTACTCATATGATGACCACTAGAGACTTATATGGTCGTTAACTTCAGGGTTCGTGGGATTAGTCGAGGTACACGCAAGCTGACCCGGATACCCACGTTAAACTAAAAAAAAAATTGCAAAGAAATCCAGCAAAAATCACATTAATCTGGGTAGAAATCATCTAGTCTTAGCAGAAATATACCAGTGCTTTAATTTCATGATCATTACCAAAGTTAGTAGGACTCCAGCACTGGAATTTATGCAAATTAACAAAATAATTGCATTGGCAATGCCTTTCATGATCATCACATGCCACATAATATCCATGCATTTATGTATATGATAAATTAGAAATTCCAATTCATATATATGCTAATAATAATTTGTTAAACATAGATAGTAATTTTGAGTTATAATCATCATAGTTTTTAGACCCGGCCCGATCCAAGGTTTGGGTTCCGGGTTTTGACCGGGTTGTCCGGGTCAATTTTTTTTTAAAGAATCAAAATGACGTCGTTTTAGTAAAAAAAAATCAACTGGTTGCAACCGGGTTTTTAACCAGGTCACACCAAATTTATTTATTTTTTGTTTTAACCCGATCTAATTTCATCGCCAGATCAGTGGGACCTCAAGTCACTCCTCCTGCTACACCAGATTTTATAACTATAATAATTATAACGCACGTGAAAGTTTCAGTTGGACAACTGGCGGGCCTATTAATGTCTCCATGATAATAATCCTGTCTTTGAAGACTTTCCAGCAGTCTTCTTTTTCAAATTGCTTTTTATATATATATATATAATGATTGAAAGTATATTGAAAAGGCTATTAAATTAAAAATTAAAGTAAAATACAGTAACAAGATAAAAACAATACACGAGTAATGCTCACGAAAGGACTTCCCTAGCGATGAGAATGCCGAAAAAACCATTTTCCCAACAAAAACAGTACTGCTAAGCCAACGGCATTGGAAATGACACAGATGCCAAACCCTAATCCCCAGCTAACACTATCCTGAATTTAGATGATTGTGGTGAAGCTCATGCATGGCACTGGCGAGATATAACGCAAAGAAATACCAACTGAAGAATGTTCCTTGCTTATTTGGCTGATCAAATTGATCTGCTCCCGTTGTTGCAATTGTGAAGCGTGTGCCTCCAAGCCCTAGTGAGGAAAGTGCTAGTGCCACATCGAGAAATGCATATTGAAGCTGTGATGGGGTTTCACAGGCATGCGAACCAACAGCACATCTGCACATGGTACGGGTCTCAGGGAATGGATTGTTGAAAAGCTAAATAATATGATTGAATGACTTTACTAACTACACACAAAGTTATAATTAAGAATGTTCAAAGCTTCAATGCACGTATTTGAAATTAAGTAATGATGGATTTCAAGAATTTAAGACGGAAAAGGTTATATTTTACCCAAAAATGCCTTTTTCTATAGCATAATGTATGTAATCTAGATCGAGCTATCAACAGATATAGACAAAGGAATAATTTGGTAACCCAATTGAGAAAACAGATAGCTTGGGGACCTAGTTGAGATTTAGTAGATAGTTGGGAGGTAACTGATATGCGGTTAATTTGCTCCATTTTGAAAGGCGGCAATATTATGCAGACCTGGAAAAACCTGCAACTCACCAGTAAAGAAACAAAGGCAAAAACAGTAATGACAGAAAATTAAGGAGCCGAAGAAGGAGTCGGAGATGATTGCTCCGGCAATGGGAAATAGATTGTTGCAACCAAAGATGATATTATTGAATTGAGTAGCGGTAATGCTCTTGCATGTTGAACACATTTATCAAAAAGTATACTATCAAATTATTTGACCACCCACCGGCAGCTAGTGTTAAGCCCATCACACCTCCTGCTTGCATGCATACCTGCTCAGAATAAGAAATCATATTTCCATGCCATGAAAATTAGAAAACATTTAACCAAACAAGATTATTTTGGTGAAAAAAAGAGAGAGAAGTAATTAAATAAATCCACCAAATTATTAGAAAGAACGGTACTGATTATAGGATAGAATGTACCTATAACAAAAGGAAAGGCCGTCCACCCCCCTCGTTTACTCATTGTTGATGATGGTGTTTGTCCATCTTCAATGGAGGTGGTTGCTACGGATTCCATTATCTTTCTCACGGAATCTCCAACGCTAATTGCTATGCAGGTTGGGGTTCGGGTTGCCATGTGCCCGTTATTTATATCCATGTGAATCAGCAGCGCGATAGTTATATCTCTTGATGTATTCTGTAAATGAATAAAAAACAATGACTCTCATGTTAGAAAAAGAATATTTTAAAAAAATATTTATAAGTTAGGATTTTTATTGTATAGTAAATTAAATAAAAGTTATGTTGGATGATCTTTCCTAATGAGTTTTAAATATTATTATATGGATAGTTACAATATTAAAAAATCGCACTTGTAATTTAATGTCACGAAATTTATTTTTTTAATTTTCATAAGTAAACATAATGTTTTTTTATAAGTTTTTGGTTATTACATAAAGAACAGATATAAAAAAAAAAAAACATGATTCTTTTTCCTTTGTTTTTTTCTTATTTTTTTATAGGTATAGAGAATTTAGTTATATCCTGAAAATATTATCATTATATGAGATAAATAAACACCATAAAAAACAGTATTTTAATTGTTTCTAAATCAATTCTTTATTTGTTTCTATTCATGAACAGATTCTTCAACAATATGGCATTAATTATTGCCACAAATATTTTATTTGTCCAGTAAAGTATAATTAGACACTCGAGTTACTTGAGTGATGTGAGGTGATGTCACAACAATTGTGAGTTTTAACTTTGTAAAGCTTGTGATGAAGAGGAAATATATAGCATTAATAAATGTACCATTTTAAATAAAGAAAGTGAAAATCTTTTTCTTTTTTTTTTTTGAAAGGACAGTAATATTATCTATCATCAATTTGCTTATTAAAGAGAACATTAAACACAGCGAGACAACCACAATCAAAGGCCTGCAATAAAAGCTCTCGAGATTAATTAAAAATCAATGCCTACATACTTCATATTAAATAAGCAGCATTGGTCAATAATCCTGTAAGGGAACAGATTCTTTTTTGATAAGGTGTAAGGGATCAGGGTACAGCAGCTTATTCTTCAATTTCTTATATTCGTTGATCCATCAACTTTTAAAATCTTACAAGGGATTGGATGCCTCAATCACTCCAAAAGCAGCGTTAGTTTTAATTTAATTTTAAATATTTTCATTTATTAAAAATAAAGTCATTTTAAGGGTTTCTTTTATTGAAATAATGCACTTCTGCAGCCATGGAGGAGAAATTGTTGTGAAATCTCCGGTGGCTTTACCTGACACATGAAAAGGGCATATATATTGGATATTTGAAACCAAGGCTAAGCCATTATGGCTCCACAAAAAGCCAAAAACTCGGTAACATATACAATCCAAATTTTATTTACAATTTGGAAAGAAACAAAATCGAAGGTTATTTGAAAGGAAAAATCACAGCAAGTGTAACTTACCTTCATCTGTGTATCTCTAGATGTCGATACTACAATGATTAGAGGAATTTAAATCCTGATCTCTGAACAAGATCGAAAACGGATATAATGATTTCAACGCTAATCAACACAATGATGAGCCATTCCAAAAAATCTGATTTCCTGTTTTGTAGAATTTCTTGAAGAAAGCGAATATTATGCTGCAAAGACGAGGAAAGACATCACAGTAGCACTGTAGTTAAAGTCAGCTTTCTAGCACTAGCAGCAATGGTGCAATCACATTAATTTCTAACAAAAGCAGTACCTCAACAAACTTCAGCTTAAAATCAAGACTGGCAAATCTCTGAGTTAACTCGAATTCATCTCTGAGATATTCCCACATCTGAGCATATTTGGCATCTTTCCAAGCTATGTCTGATCTGTTGAAACCAATGAAGTATTTTTTTGGAGTTATAGTAGACTCGTAACAAATGAAACAGAAAAAACAGAGTGAGAAAGAGACCGAATTTGCTAACCCTGGTTAAATTAGAAATTAACGGTAGGATTAGAACCTTTCTAATTTATTTCCATTTTCAGGTGGCTAAAAATGTCTCCCGAACTTGGGAACGTCTGGTCTAGCGATGCAAGTAGAGCCATCACCCACTATGCGTCAGGCACCCAGAAAGACAGAAGTAGGTGGTTGGCCCCAACAGCAGCATGTGTAGAGACAAAACAACAACTACAGCACAGTAAACAGCAAATGACTACAGCTTTTGAAGTCTCTGGCCCTCGTTCCCTTTCCTTCTTACTATCCATCTTACCACTTATGGTATAGCCTATCCTCAACGACCCCCGATCACATCTTCTCCTAGAAGGACCTTATAGTGTGGGGCCTCTATCAGTCCAACCAAGATTGGATTGGGCCAGGAGGTTCTTGAGCTAGTTGAAAATTTTTTGGCATTCAGGATGCATTTGGTTTCCAGAAAAAAAATAGGGAGAGGAGGGGGGAGTGAGCTTCACCTTGTAGTCTAAATGACATCTTTCTATCTTTTACACATCTACATTCTGTGAACTTCCATTTGATAATAGTCAATTAGCACCATCATATATATATATATATATATAAAAGAGGATAATGAAAGAGAAGAGATATCGTTTTATTCTTTATTTGGATGTGCAAATACAACAAGAAATAGATGCTAAGAGCATGGCTTTCTTCACATATCCAAGCAAACAAAAACTTTTCATTTTAATTTCTTTCTTGATTTTTCTTTCCCTAAACCTTAATATCAAATTAAATTGGAATCAGCAACAGAAATTAATTTAGTTCACTCTGCTCTATCTAGTCTATTAACTAAGAATAGGAGCAATAAAATAGCCACAATTAAAATGAGAAAAATTAAACAGTTTCCCTTGCAATGGCCATTAAAACCCTTACCTCTCAAAAAGCCCAAGCTTTAGAATCACATCAGCAAGATTAGAATTGGCCTTCCCCACTATTTGAAAAAGCTTTTTGCTGTCCATAGAAAATGTTCCAGTTTTTTCCATCCCACGATTTATGTCAGTAAATTCAGCAACCATTCCATCAACCTAGAGAAGAAGAAAAGGTTATAAAACATAGTCATGAACCTTGCACATGTAACACTTAAAGAATATCATGGTTCAAACCTGGCGTCCATAGTAGTCAAGAGCTATACTTTGACCAAGAACACTACCAATCATCCGTATTCCATCAGTGTTCAAGAACTGCAGCATAATGTAATCCAATCCACCTTGCATCCATGTGTTTAGAGTTGGCTTCTCTCTCACCTCATACTCTTGTAGTTGCGAAAATAGAATAAAGTTCAATAAATGGCAAAACGGTAGAGCATGATAGATTAATAGCATGAGAGAGAAGGTAAAAATAAACTAAAGAGACCACACAATCAGATGCAAAAAGAACTGCTCTCCATGGTATAAAGTCAATATATAGTATCCAATGAATAATCAATGCCAACATTTCCACCAACAAATTATTTCTCTTCAATAAGCTAATTGTGCATCTCTTCTGTTCTTGAATAATTAGTTTTCAATGACAATTAACTCATTTCTTTTTGCATCCCCATTGATGCATTAATCAACATTTTTCACAAATTTTACAAGCAGAAGCCCTTACCTTCATATTTTTCATTACTTAATGCCCACTGCTGGATAATTACCTTTAGCAATAATCTCATTTAATAACCCAAAAAATCCCCTATCTTGCTTCAATCAAACAGGCAATACCGGAATAGCTATTAATGATACTATGTAATTTATGCGACCAGATGTACAAACAGTATGCATGTCATTAGCCGCTTCAACGGGATCTTTTATCCTGGTCCAAAAAGAAAAAATAACTTTCTTCTATATATTATATACTCGAACTGCCATATCATCACCATCATGAGAAAATGTATAAATATACTAATTGTGCTTCAGCTACCTTGATTAAATTATCTCAGATTTTGGAGCAATCTCTAAAAGGTAGAGGTGTAACATTGTGGTTTTGAAAATCAAAATAAAAACAGTAAGAGAGCTTACCATCCTTCCTCGTTTCAGGGAGCAATCCTGAGGCATGCTTCCTTACAAGGTTCAGATATTCATCAACCTCGTGTTCACGGACATTAAACAAAACGATGGATCCATATTGGAACACTACCATGTAACAGCAATTACTTCCACTTATGCAAGAGCCCAGACCCTGAAAACAACTTAAAATCACCTTCAGCAATACCTTCAAACTGATTTATCATTAAAGAGAAGCATATGGGTTACTCATACTATGATTAACAAGAGAATAGATTTAATTGCACAGTAAATTGCACCTATAGAATGCAAGGGAAAACAGTAGACTTCACTTTGATAACAGCAACTTCACCGAGACAAAAAAATCCATGATTAATTCAAAACAAAAAAAAGGAGCTATTTAAGCATAAACACATTGACATCGACTTCACATTGTTCATTTCACAATAAGATCAACCTTTACGGATTCGATACAGTAAAAGAAGCAAGACCCCACTCTGCTCCCGTAATCCTCTAACTCATTCCAGTAAAACAGGCAACTTCAATGAATGTGACGACACTTACAGGTGCTTGAGAGAGGTTCCCAAACTTAAGAACAACATAATTTGTCATTCGCGATGTTGGTGGTATAAAATTTTTCTTGTTCTGCTCCACTAAGCTTTTCAAATCCACACTACAGCAAAAAAAAAATAATTAGCTGTTAAGTTTAATTTAGAACTGCAGAGAATAAAAAAGAAAAAGAAATCGAAGTAACAAAACTAAAACCTAGTAGAGAATAAAAAAGCGCGAACAGGAATGGACTGCCGAGCGTCCTCCTCGATATTCGTGCCTTTACCACCATCACCGAGGTCCGAACACGTCACCGGCTCATTCCAGCCCACAGCCGTGTGCTGCTGATTTGGAGCGGCGGAGGACGAAATTGAAGAAATGCACCTCACAGGCACCAAATTACGACCGCGGCCGAAAGCAACACTATTAATGCAGCGTGTAGTGAAAGCGAGAATTGGAGAGGGGGGATAGGGGGTTGATGAGGAGATAGTTAGGGTTTTGGAGAGAGAGACAAAATGGAGAGAGTTTGGTGGTTTAAGAGAAGGGAGGGAGGGAGGGTTTTGGTGGTGAGAGAGGAGGACAGTACGGACAGGTAAGCGGACTGTTTTCAAGTGAGCATCAATGGTCCGCCACATTTTTTGGGGTGGGGGTAGAAGAAGGGAGGAGAAGAGGGATTGAGCTTTGGGTTTTGAGGGTCCATCTTTGAAGATTGGTCTGTTTTGTAAAACAAATATTTTGTAGATAGAAAAATGTTACTTTTTTTTTTTAACTTTCATGGAAAAGAAGTTCCTTGTGAAAGTGATTTTACCATTTTTGACATGGTTACTGGACTGTTGTTTTTTGACAGTTAAAAAATATATTTTATTGATAGGAAAGCGTTGTTTTTTTTAACATTCATAGAAAAAAAAACCTTGTTCAAGTGATTTTGTTAGTTTTTACTTGGTTATTAGACTCCACACGAGAATGACTTGAAAAAAGTTTTTATTGGATAAGCTATTTAGTCATTAGATTAATTTTAATTAATAATTTTTAAAAAAATTTATTGGAGAAAGCATGATTGGGTTTGATTAGATAAATCAAATTACTAAAAACTTGTATCAATTAATTTTATTATATTAATATTTTTTAATTTAATTTAAAACTCGGTTTAATTGGGATTTTAAATCAAGAATTTCTTATTATAACTTACAGGGTTTAAAAAACAATATAAATTATATCTTACCTATAATTAAGTGAGGTACATGCATTTTTATTTTTATTTTATTGTATAGGCGAGTGCCAAGTACCAGCATGAAACAAGATTGAATATGTTTGTTTGCGTGGTTGCTTCTACGTTTGAAGCAACCACAGCAAAGCACTTGTTTGGTAAACACAAAAACACAATTTATTTATGACAAAGCCCATTGAGTTTTGCGTTTAAAACACAGTAAAAACAAAGCAGCTCTCAGCTGTTTTTCTTTTCTGCACTGCTCATTAAAGTGAACAATGTGTTTTTTTTATTAAAAAAAACAGTGCAATGAATTGATTTCACTCGCATTATTCACGTGAATGTGAACAATATAATTTTTTAAAAAAAAAACTAGTGTAGAGTGAATTAAATTTATTAACACTGTGATCTCAATTTTATTCCTGATAATATTTTATCTAATTTTATTGCATGTTCAAAAAATCATTGAAACTGTAGTTCTTGTCGGATGAATTTTGTAGTCATGTGAACAGTGCATTTTTTTTTTTGAAAAACCAGTGTAGTGAATTGATTTCACTCGCACTGTTCACGTGAACGTGAATGGTAATATTTAAAAAAAAAAACTAGTGTAGAGTAAATTAAATTTACTCGTACTATAATCTCAATTTTATTCTTGATAATATTTTACCTAATTTTATTGCACGCTCAAAAAATCATGAAAACTGTAATTCTTGTGGAATGAATTTTATACGTAATGGAATTGTAAATAGTTTAATGGAATAAAAAAATATATTTTATATAAAGTATTATTTATTTCATGATGTAATAGTAGTAGTTAAATCTACAATATTTAAATTTAAAATCATATATATATATATATATATATATAACCTCAATTTAAAAAGTATTCTTAACCAAACACATTAAATTATTTTTTGTTCAACCTCAATTTCAATCATAGTTTTAACCAAATATATATTTTTTCAAACCAACCCCAACTAAAAATACTTTTTATAAAATAATTTTTTTAAACCATTACCACGTTAGCTATTACAATACCAAATATACTTAGTGTCTTGACTTTAATCTGAGGTAAATTAATAGCAAATAGAGAACGAGATGCGTTTTTTACCAGCTTCTGCCCTCTGACACACTACTCTCTCTATCCTGGAAGACAAGAAGAAACATCCAAGTAGTGATATGAATTCATTATCTTTCTCAAATGTTATTGAAATCAAGAGAACTGGGTAAACGTTTTTCTGAAAGCTTAAACTACTAATAGTTTTATGCAGTTGTAAAATATTATATCATCAGTTCTTCGCTAGTTTTTTGTTATATTTCTGTGCGTATACATTAGCTTACAGAGATTTTGTCCACTGACTGATATTTGAAAACGTTGCTGCAACCTGAGCAAGTTGAAAGCATTGCTTTGCAGGGCTACAGCCTATAATGGTGTAAATTCGAGTCCGAGAGCGACCACTTCATTGAAAAATGACGAGGATTCGGAATCCTCAACGATTTCTCTTGATGCAGCTGAACAGATTGTTAGCATATCTATTCTTCATGTTATATTACAAATCAAAATAGTATCAACTCCAGACTCCAATTGATTCAGTTTTCTTGCTCGCTTAATTTAGCACAATGGCAAATGCACTCAAGGTGTTAACGTTAATTAGCTCGTATAAGAGTAGTAAAACGAGGGGTTGGTGGCAGATGTGGTGAAGGCAGCAAGTCGCGGGTTGTTGTTGGCGAAATGGCTCTGCTGGTTGAATGGAAGAGTAGCTGAAGGAACAGTTTTGGTCGAAGAAGAGAATCCTGATGATGCTGCAACACAGAGCTGTGGCATTGTAGCAGCAACATTGTTGCTGCCATTTATCTGCCATGGCCAGCTTGAGAATCTCGGTGGAGAAACTGCTTCAAACCTCTTCTCCGGAGTCCTTTCCTGCAGCATATGATCAAATCAATAATAGTACAAAAACTAATATGAAAAATATCAGCACCGACAGTTGATATTAAAAACATTTCTTTCAATTGAAGATGACATGTAAATGAGCAGCAGCCCTATAGACATTACATTTTTTGGAGATTGGAAAAGAAGCACCTAGTTACAATGTCACAACTGGCATGACACTACTTCCTAAAATGATGTCCTCAAATATCATAAATGATAATAGATGGCATTTCAATGTTTAGACTACGAACAAAACAATGGTCATTGCCGTAACACCTGGTGAGTATTTCATATTGTAGTGCAATGTACTTTTAGCTTGAAAATACATCAAAATATTTTATTTATTTATTTTTAATATCAGCACATCAAAATCATCAGAAAACACTAAAAAAAACACTAATTTGATGTTTTTTCATGTCAAACACACTCTTAAAACACCCTCGAACATAGTTTGAAATGCATAAACAAACACCTGATTAATTCAAAAGCAGTTTCTTCGTTCAAATATCCGGGCCAATATGGTTTTTTCAGATGCTAAATTTTACGGAACAGTTTTTCTGCTGTTGTATGTAAGGTATTCTTGGAAGCTAAATCATCTGTAAACGAGGAAGGGAAAATAAATAGAACGGAACTACCTCATAGCTTGATGCTAAACCAGGGAACATGCCAGACCATGTCGGAAGGTTCCTCGATGCTATTGGTAGACCATGAAGCGTCTGTAAACCCATATGTGCAGCAGCAGTGCTCTCAGCCCTCTATAACACAATGGGGTATCAATTACCAACAGCTATATTTACAAACATTTTGAGAAGAGAACGGACTAAAACCAGCCACATGTATTAACATATGCCCAAAGAATGACAAGAGCGACGAGAATAAGTTTAACAGTGAACATGATAAAAAAAATAAAACAAAAAAACACCAAGTTTCGGGCATCTTAGAGAGAATAATACCGCTTGTCTCTCTTTGATGGGTATTTCACAACCACCATAACTACAATGGCCATCTCCCAAATTGTCATTCCCTTTAGGATCATTCGTTGGCTGAGAAATTCCTAGGCTCAAATCAAGATTGTGGCCACTTCCTGCATTCATATCAGCAGAAAATGCTATATTAATAATCAACAAGGAAAAACCTCCGTCCTTTTACAGTATCATAATAGTCTATTTGTACCTCCATAATTCGTATCGAAAACCGTATCTCCTTTATAAACGCTAGGCTCGAAATTGGTTACTGCTTCCCTTCCATTGCAGTTGAGGGCTGCCTTGTCATAAGCCCTGGATTATAAGAAAATGAAGGTGGAATTATGTGTTAGCGTTTAAAAATTATCCAGTTATGAGTAACAATTAGAATCAAAGAGATCAAATTCAAGATCATAAGGACCTTGCAGCTTCTACTTCGCTGTCGAATAATCCAAGATAAATATACCTGATAATCAGAGAAAGTGTTGCCTGAGCATTTTTCTCTTCGAAATAGACATCTTAAATCTTGTTTCTTGATTATTAAGTTTTTTAGAGTCCAACTGAAGTATACAACAATGCTTATCGAGTTTTGAACAATTACATGTCCTAACATCATTTCATAATAGCAATTTTTTAATTTTTTTTGTTCAGTTTAAGGGTTCTCACTTCTTTCCAAGGAATTGCCCCATTCGAGCTTCCCATCTGCCACATTTGTGAAGAGTCACACCTCTGTATTTTGAGCTACCTCGTGAGAAACCGGTGCTTTGGCGACGAAGGATGTGAACAAATTCTTCTTTATTAAGGTTTTTCATCTGCAACCAATATTGCAATTAATATCCACAACAACCCCCTCACCCAACCAAAAAGAAGAAAAAAGATAACAATTTATGATTAAACAGAATCCCCACCTGCTTCATATCTTCTTCATAATCGCTTAGATTAAAGTTGATATCTGCATCAACTCCCCGAAACTTAATTGCTGCTCGATCGTATGCCCTGAACAAATAAGATCCAAATTCAGAAAAGAAAAAAAACAACTCCATTTAAAGCAGGAACATGGAACAAATTAGGTACACTTTCTCATTTACTCAAGACAGGAATTACTTCGAACCATAAGAGAGGAAAAATAACAAAATTCCTACCTTGCAGCAGTATGAGCAGTGTCAAACCCACCTGTTTACGATAAAAAGACGAATTGTTTATGAATTGTCTTCATGAATACATCATAAATTCAAGATCGCATCCAAAATTAATATCTTGCCAGAAATATCAGTCACTCCATGAGATCATCCATTTACTTACCTAAATATACTTGCTTCCCACAATCCCTGTACCAATAAAAAAAAATCAAGATCATTGAATAAAATAACCAGGCAACTATCTTCAACACACGCATAAGAAAAAAGGAAAGAAAGAAAGAAAACAATTAACCAATTTAGGAAGGCAACAAATCTCATTAGCAAATTCATGCACACTCACCAGATATGTGACTCCCATCTCCCAGTTCTCCTATAAAACGTCACTCCTCTATACTGTGAGCTTCTAGACCTTGGTCCTCTCCTACTCTTCCTCGCTTGCTGCTGTTTTTGCTGCACAATTCTCAGTTCTGCCTCTCCACTAGACCCCATCTGTGAAAGTTTCAACCACTGTGGTCTTGTAGCTGTTGTTACAGCCAAGCCCGGCTGCAAATTCAATTCCAACCCACTTCTTTGAGGAGAAAGTTGTTGGGTAGTGAAATCACAGTTTGGGTTTGTCTGCTTTGAAGCATCAATGGTGGTAGTGCTGGTAAAATTTTCATCTTTCTTCAAGATATCAAAAATGAAAGCAGAGTTACTGTTGTTTGAGGAGTTTTCATCTTCTGTAGTGTTGATAGTGGAGGAGTTCGAAGCAGCTGAATCCTCCATTTGACGAGTCCTCGAAGCTTCTTCTTCTTCTTGGTGATGGTGTTTCTCGACATCAACAATTACCATCATACCATTCTTGTTGTTATCATCACAAGATGAATCACTATAGGTCATACCAAGATTGAGATCCAACATGATGCTCTTTTCTTTAGCTTATGTTATGGTTCTTACTTATTAGTGTTTAATCTTTCAGAGAAAATAGCCAAGACAAGCAAAACCCATTCCAAAAATGATTTCTTGTTGAAGAAAACTCAGCAAAAGAGGCACATGAAAGTGAACAGATTAATATACAAACAATTTTTTTTTTCTTTTGGCTGAGGAAAAGAGAAATTGAGAGAGAGTTTCTTGAGCGTAACGGATGGGATCAAAAGAAGAAGAGAGACTTGAAGAGCTGCTGGTAAGGTGTGACCAGGAAACCTTAAAGAAAGTACATTTGAAAGACAAAGAAGGAAAGAAAGAAGGCAAGGGTATGTGAAGGTAGAGGAAGAACTGCCTGTCTGTCAGATTATAAGGACAAATGGGGAGAGAGAGAACGGCCTGCAATGTTGTTGTAAAAGTCCCTAGAGAGATAAGAAGTTAAAGAGTTTGACGATCAAATGGAGAGACTAGATGGAGAGAGGCATCTGTCTGGCTTAAAGCCGAAGGACGGGGAGAAAAGAAAAATAAGAGAGCGAGGAGGAGATGGGGACGTGTAAACCGTGAAGGGTAATATTCTTGCACCTACCCTTGTGTTTTGGGATGCCTGTTATAGGTGAGACCTGCGCTCCAAATATTTTTCACAGATCTTAATTTTGCTTCCTTGTCGGCCAATCCCATTTTCAGTTCCTAACATGATTATTACTGTTTACTTACATTTACTGGTAATTAAAATCATTTATCATTTGAAAGACTTGGAAGGGTGACAGTTTTTAGTTAAAACACACCCATCCAACCATAAAAATTATTTATGAATTTTATCTTTATATGGGAAAGAGAGTGTGAATCCTATTCTACTAAATAATTTCTCTTATTATGTGTGTGTAGTTTCTTCACTGTCGTTTTATGTAAATAAGGAGGGAATATTTCATAATTTCTTTTTTTTTATTAACGCAGGTGTTCGGATTAGTTTGCGCGCACCTCGATTAATCCCACGGATCCTAAAATTAACGACCATGTAAGTTACCAGTGACTATCATATTAGCAACAATAAAACTCGATCATGAAACCATATTTCATAATTTCTCTTTGAATGGGAACTTAACTGATAGCCATTGTTACTATTATTCTCTTTGATAGTTCTTGGTTTTCATGTTGAATTTACTATATTTAACAACAACAAATTCAATTTCAAATCATTTCTCTCAATAGAGAGAAATTCAAATCATTTCAAACAAAACTTAATAAATCAAGTAACAAGTCTTGAGTCGCCCTACCTTTTTATTTTATTTTATTTTTAGATTAATATGGTATACAAATTAGTTTACATGTATCTCGACTAATTCTACGGGCCCTGAAGTTAACTATCATATAAGCTTTTAATAGCCCTAAGGCTTGTGAAACTCGAACTGGTGATGTCTGGGGAGCAAATACAAACCTACTTTTTTATTATCAATACAGGAGGCGGTGTACTAAAAACAAAAAAATTAATTCTACCGTGCATGAGCAATTAATAAAAAAGAAAAAACTAAATTCTTTAAGGGTAAAATTATTTTTTCATTATAATATAATTATTCTTTTAAAATTATATGATGTTAGATTGATAAATTCGTTTTATTTTTTACAGTGAAGTTACTAATTTGACATTAAAATGGAATAATCCAATTCTACTATTCATGCACATTTTTTTATTTTGTTATTTTTCAAGCTGATGTTTTCTTGGTAAATTAATGGAGGACATGATCTTTGATGGACGTTTTTAGATGAAGTTAGGAGAATAGCAGTCCAGACAGGAGAATTTTGAAATAAAAGAAACATTTATCAAATTTCTTTTGGAAACTGTAATTAAATAGTTTGCTTGCGCTTCACTACGAGACGACTCGATTTTTTAAAGTGTGAAAAAATGATGACAAGGCGCTCTAAGTGTATTAAAAAAAAAATCACAGCTTCACACCATAAAAAAAGAACGGAAAAAAAATATTGAACATCAATCCCTGAGAATCCAAACAATAAAAGATAAAATCAAAAAAAAATCGATGAACAAAAAAGTTAAAAAAAATACTTGCAAACTCGGGTGATGAAATTAAAAAAAACTAAAAAAAACTAAGATTATGGATCTAATAATAAAATTAAAAGTAAATCAAATTTTGATAAAGATATCAAGAATAAAAATTTTAAACCAAAATATCAGGGCCAAAACCTAAAATATCATCAAATATTAAAATGAAGGGCCAAATTAAAAATTTCTAAGTCCACATATTCACAAAAAAATCCAAAATAAAAATAAAAATTAAGTGAGTGAGGACCATATTTAAAAAAATAAAATAAATAATCAAAATTAAAATACATCATTTGATGCTCAAAATGTTCAACCCTATAGATTGATTCGTGACCCAAGGACCCGAGGCATAGGTTGGCTTAGGTCTCAAAAGTATTTGGAGTAAGGGACGAAAAACGTTTGATGCTTTTATTTAATTCAAAAGCAAAAATCCTTCTAAAAATCTTAAATTGAACAAATCCTAAAAACAAAAAAATGCTTAAAGTAACCCATGTTTTTTTCAAAACGAATGGAAAATCTCATAGGAATTAGAGTAAAAAAGAAGTAAGAAAACGTTAGAGGATAAACATAAAACAAATGAGCTAAAAAAAGAACCAAGCAAATCTCAATGAACTTTCTAAGCCCATGTTAATCTCATACAGTTATAAACCATTTAATAACAATTTTGATATTAAGCGGTGATGTAAATTAATTTAATTAGAAAATATTATTGTTAAAAGATCAAGATCTAACAAGGAGCATCAAAAAAATCAAGGCAATACAAGGCTAATTTAATATTGAATGATAAAATAAATTAATTTAATTTAATTAACAAAAAAATCATTTTAAAAGAGGTAGATCTAGCAAACACAAAAAAAAAAAAAACTTGAGTCAAACCAGCTTAACTTTAATAGCTCATGATCTGAGATATGAGACAGAGATAAACATCACAAAAAAGAAATTAGAACAAATCACAAAACTCGAGGCTCAATAAATAAATAAAACCTTCATCGTTGTCGAACCGCACTAACTAGGCTAAACACGAATAGCTATACCACCACCTGACTCATCGGATGACATGATGGTTGGTGGATTTTAGACATTGTAATACATCCCACATGCCACTCGTTTAGCTGGGGGATGATGACGTGTTGACGCATGCGTAGCACGTCCCAACCTTTTATATTGATTTATTAATATTTTAATAATTAGAATTACTAAAAAGCCCCCGAGGGCATTCGATATTACAAAAAAAAAACATATGGAAAAGACAAAAACACCCTCCCTTGCTAGGCTCGGATTTTTTAAAGTCTCAAGCTAAACATGTCATTTTACTAGTATTACAAAAAATAAAAATAAACACATGGCAAAGATGAAAAAACCCTCCCTTGCCGGGCTTAGATTTTTTAATGACACGGGCTAGACATATCATTTCATTGTAGAAAAAATATACAAATACAAAAAAACCCTATTTGTAATGCCAAAACTTTTGCGTTTTTAATGATATCATCACCCTTTAATTGTGTATATAAAGTTAAAAATACACAAAAACCCTTATATAAAAGGATTGTTTTTTAGGTTTTAATGGTTTAAAAAAACATAAATTGACTATGTTACCCTTAATCAATTGATAAATGACATTTTAATTCTCTAAAAAAGACAAATCTATTCTCATGATCAAGGGACATGTTCAATGCATTTAAGGACAAATGGTCCATACACTACTTGAATCTACAATATTTTTCATCACATGCAAGGAAAAAGTTTAGCCCTTTTAGTTTTTTTTTTTTTTTTTTGTAATTATTGGCATCTTAGTGTCTTGATACAACAAACTACTTGATATCCTCCACTTCTTTGTTAAATGACGGAAATCACAGTATACCTAATTTGGCAAACTTGCCTCCACTTCTTTATTAAATGAAGGAAATCACAGTATACCTAACTTCGCAGACTTACGGCCTAATTTGGCAAACTTGAGGTAGATATGGATTATTTTTTAAAATATTTTTTATTTAAAAATTTATTAAAATATATATATTTTTATTTTTAAAATTTATTTTTAATATTAATATATCAAAACATAAAATAATAAAAAATTAAATTAAATTCTAATAAACTTCTATCTGGACCGCAGTCTCAAATAGGCTTACATAACTTGTTCTTAGCAAAACATGCTCCACTTTACAAAATAGATATATAAAAAATGTACCTATTCATACAAAAATACATATATATAATTTCATAAAACTCGATCGTATCATCAACAATATTATTTTCAGTACATGTGTCCGGTTTTATTCATAAATTTTTCAAGTTGAAATTGTCGTATATTACAATTTTCCAAGCAATAAATATCGTAGCTCAACTTGTAATTAATAAAAGGCCGGTCAGCAACGTAATGAATACACACAGCTTGTCTTCGCATTACGGAAGGGGTGTTTGAGAGTAAATTTTAATTTAATTTTTTTTTGTTAAAATTTAATTTTTTTTCTTTTAAATTAATTTTCTTTTAGTATTTTTTATTTTAAAAAATAAAAAAAATATTATTTTAATATTATTTTTAAAAAATAATATGACTGCTAACGGAACAACAGCGATATACTCTCCAACAACCTCGTTTTGTCTTTTTTGTCTCATGAATAAAATCTAAGTCATACACAGAATACATCAAGCTTCAGCTAATGTATATACGCTGCAACAAATAACAGGCTTCAAAAATTGGACGGGAAATCGTAGCCTGATCTAAAAAAATCGTGCTGGATAACGTTGACCATTACTATATATGGAACTTTTTTCGTCATTCTAGGACCACTCAGTCTTGATTTATTTCTTTTTTCAGCTGTCGTAACAAATAAAAGTATACATATCAAGGTCCCCATATGATATAAAGACTGGTCAATAAATCCAACGGTCGGGGCCGTTTTATCCTCGCTGTTTGGTCCCACAAAAATCTCAAAGCGATATCACTTCTTTGTTTTTGCAATTCCATTTTTTTTATGATATTCTTAAACTATTTTTTTATTTAAAAATGTTAAATTGATATTTTTTATATTTTTGAGTGTTTATAAATAAAAACTATCATTTTAATATATTGTTATTTAAAAAATATTTTTACAAAAACACCATATAATTTTCTAGCTTAACTATATAAGAGATTAAGTTATGGTAAGCATGTTCTGAAATGTATACCCATTCGCTGTCGTTAATCAATTAAATGGTTGAAAACCTACATTCAAATATAAATTTAATAGTAGCTATTTTAGCCACAGGATTTGGAAAGCATGAACTGGAAATAGATGTGCACGTGAGAGTATTTTAATGGATTTTAGCCCTTGCATTTATAAAATATAAGAACACCAAAAGCTTACACTAATAGACCGTTTTTTCTTTGTAATTGTGCTTCACGTCTTCATTTTCTATTAACAGGGTACTTGGTTTGGAGGTGATTTTGGTTTTTGTTTTTGAATTTCATATAAAAAATATGTATTTTTAGTTTTTGAAATTATGATTTATACTTTTAAAAAATTATACATTTTTAAAAAATCATTACACCTTCAAGCCATACGCACATTAAAACCCATTAACATAGTTTTCAGACCCGGGCCAGTTCAAGGCCCGGGTTCCGAGTTTTGACCGGGTCACCGGATCGTCTGAATCATTTTTTTTTTAAATCAAAACGACATCATTTTAATAAATAAAAATATTAAAAATTAATGGGTTGCAACCGGGTCTTGTCAGATCACACCAAGTTCTTCAACCCGACCCAATTCCAGTCCTGAATCGGCCGGATTCCAAATCAATCCGTCGAGCCGGGTTTCAAAACTATGCCCGTTAACTTCCATTATCTTAGCCAAGTGGAATATTTTTTTACGTCATAAGGTTCAAAGTCCTTTTTCTCACGTTCAAAGTCCTTTTTCTCACTCCAGCTCGTATCCCATGTATTGTTTTTGGAACACACGACTCTCATGATTATTGAGGGAAAAAGTATTTTCTATGTTTATTTTAAATATTGTTTACTGATATAAAAAGAGAGAATAAGCGTATACACGTAAAAATTGCAATTCATACAAGTAACACAATTGATAAGATAAATAAGAAAGATCAGGGATGAAGGGTGTCATGATTTATTTTTTTAGGAAATCCAAGTAGCCAGTTTGTAATAAAATAATGGTTATTTTTAAAAATATTTTATACTTGTAAATATCTAAAAATAATATATTTTAATTTTTTAAAATTTATTTTTATATTGACATATCAAAACAATTCAAAAATAAAATTATATTATTTTTTGATAATTTTTTTTTAAAAAAACACTCGTTTTACCATACAGCGCGATGGCATCCCTAGCTTGTTTTCATCTCCTGTCATAATTTTTATTTTTTTCATAACTGAATTGAATTTCTTGCCTGCACGATATTACATCGCTCAATTTTTACATTATATCGAGTAACATAAGTTTTGCCTTTTCGAGGAGTAAAAGGTGGCATGGAAAGGCTAAGAAAAAAAAGACGAAGAAACAAACAGTGAAAGTAACTATTCTGTCTTGTCCGGTCCTTTAAATCTCTGACTTACGTGTCATCAACGGTAGAGGGAGTGAGAGCTACTTGTGTACTCTATGCTTAGATCAAAGGCATGCACCCCCACCCTACTCGTCTCGTTTTCAACTTTCCATAAACTTTTTATATTGTTTTATATATAATTTGTTTTTTTATTGAGTTTAAGAGAGTCGTAGAGTAATTTTAATATGCAAAACATCTCATGATAGTAAAATATTATTATCAAATTGGATGCTCTTAATTTCAAGAATAAAAAGATAAATTACTTATATTCCTGGAATTTTAATGACAAGCTAAACATGACAAATGGTGAAAGATGAAAACAATGTCAGGGTGTGAGGAATAGACCGAAGAGTTTCTCACTTAGAACCACGAACCACGTGGAAGATAACTTTTTTTTTTTTTGGTTCTTAAAGGATCCAAAGCGAGTGCCTCCTCTCATCTACGAGAAGGCAAATGCTTGTACCATCCTTGGACCACAAAATTGCACATTTAAAATTACATCCTGACCCACCTCCAGAATAAATATACAGTTATTTTTATTCAATGATGGGAGGCTTTTATATTTTTTTTTGTCTGCTACATTGCATAGCAATTTTGTGAAATTCTCCAAGTACTAGTTCGGGAAAATCACTTGATAAATTTTTTTTTTTAGATTAATGTGGGTATTCGGTCAATCTACGTGCACCTCAACTAATTTCACGGGTTCTAAAGTTAACGATCCTGTAAGTTATTAATGACTCTGAGATTTGTAAACTTAAACTGATAAATTTTATAAAACAAACTTAAAATCGGATCAATTAAGCTATACTCCTTGTTAAATCAACTGATAAACTTTAATTTTACAAATTCGTGTTTTTTATCTGCGATATTTCCTTTTGTTTTTAATATTAAAATATTAAAATAATTTAAAAATATGTGAATAGTACTAATAAATAATTGTATCGTAATAATAATGGATTATCGCAGCGAGTTGCCAGGTCTGTGTCCTGAAAATCTAGATGGATCTTTTCATTAAATACTTGGTGAAAGATTTTTTTCCTTTTCTTTATTATTTCTAAGAGGCGGAGAAGGTGTTAAGGTGGCATACAAGAAACGAGGGGAAAACAGACAAAAGAACTGCTCCAATTCTTCCTTGTCTTATAGTGATAGACAGAACTGCCCTTAACGAAACAGCACATGAATTTCGTTTTTTCAAATGCCCAAACTATCCTTAGGCCTACACTTCTCAGACTTTAATGCTTCCTGCAAAATTGAAACACCCAGCCCCATGCCCCTTTTCAGAAAAAGCGCGTGGCTTTACATTTCATTATAATTCATAGATTTTGTGAGACAATGCCCAAGAATTTGACGGTACAACCCAAACAGAGATGTTAACATGCACTCAGTCAGACCTTTTATACACGTTTCACCTTCATGGGAAAGGAGATAATCAACCCTCGATAGTTGTTCCTAATAGAGAGCTGGCTCCTATGAAGGCAATCAAAGTTGCCTTTCCGAGAGCAGCCAATATGTTATGTGGTTGGCATCTGGATAAAAACATGGAAGCGTCCAAGTGACCGGGAGACATTTCTATCCGATTGGATGAAGTTGATAAACTCTCATGATGAATCGTTATCTGATGAGGCTTGGCGTCTGTTTGAGGTTCAAAGTAAAGAATTTGTGCTGGTTCTTAACTATATCGAAAGAACTTGGCTGCCATTCGAAGAGAATTTTGGCAGTTCATGGACTGAAAAATACGCACACTTTGGGAATTGAGTCACCTCATCAGAGTCTAGGTCTCTCATTGAGTGCTAAAAAAAATATTTCACATGCATGGTGATTTTTGATTGGTGAGAGGCAGATCGAATTTGCCGGGCCAATGAAAATCAACTTCAACACTTCAAAACAACTCTTATCGTGTATTGTTTAATTATCATGGAGAATAAGTAATATGTCATCATTTTCCAATGACAGTGATGAAGAGAGTCCAGAGAACCGAATCAATGAGCTTCTAGCTACAATCTAAGGATCAATTACAACTGCCTTTGCCTTTACAGAAGGTAAATGTTTCGAAGACAAATTCCCCAACCCGTGAATGCTTACTTATTAAATAGCAATATAAAATCATTTTTGTGACTTCAATTTAATTAAGCTTTTGTGTTATATTATATATGTGCGCAAGTTCATGCCTTTTATTTTCAGACGTGCTAATTAAAGTATATATCCACACTTGAGAACCTCAAGTTGTTGTGCTATGGAACTGTGTATGTGCACAAATCCATATTTTAGCCCTTCAATTTTTTTCAAATGGTTGCAGTGCTATATATAATTCTATGAGGTCTAGAACTATACTTTTAACTGTTTGGTATGCTAAGTAGGCATGCTTGACAACCCCCAAGTTGCTGTACCATGGAACCGCCTCTGTGTTCGATATTCTAGCTGCCATGAGGTTGTTAAGCATGGCGCCGTGCTACCTGTAATCAACTAAATTCTCGTTATTGTTTAAACTCTAATTAATCTCTAGCAGCTATTATTAGTCTTTTTTGGTCCATAGTCATTCCTTTTGTACAGTACGTTTTAAGAGAATGTACGTAACTCCCGCACTGATTTCTCTGGGAATAACTCAATATGTTCAGCTGATGGAGTTACCTTTGAGGTGTTTTATTGGCTCGTGTCAAAAACAACAGCCTTGCGCCACGGCAATAACTTCAAGTAGAACAGGAGAAGGAGAGGAGAGTTTCGTTTCCACGCACATAAGGTGAGGTTATTTTAGACATTTTGAGATGGTGATGGCATGCATGGACATATGAGAGGCATTTATGTCAAATCCAAATGAGCCAAAAAGTGAATTGGAGCGGCACCCAGACAAAAGAAAAACCTTGGAGGGTATTTTAGTAAGATAGGAAGCAGAAGCCAACCACCAAATGTGTGGAGAAGAAAAGCTGAGCATAGAAAGAGAAACCTTAATGGAGACAGGGAGGTCTTGTCATTTGTCAGTGATAATAATAATGAAAACCAGACCAATCAACATCGATCAGAAAAGGTGAATAGCCTTACAACCAAATCTGGGCCGTTCACTTTCCCCCATCTGGAAACAATAGGAAAGAGCAGTGGAAGGACAGGACAGAGGTGATTGGCTTCAAAAAGACAAAAAAAAAACACCAAGAATCTTTCGTATCTCCTCACATAGAACCTTTCCTCTTTGGGGTAATCCTTGTTAAGTACCTTAAACATCACATTTATTGTATTCCTAACACCCCATTGGTCCCCTCCCACCCCAAATTTGGACTGCTCTAGCTCCCAAATTAAAAAAATTACCACATCTATATATACTATTTGGGTATATTCGTATTGAAATTAGCCATGACAAGGACTCTTTAATCTAGTTAATTACAGGCTTTGATGGTCATAACCCACAGAGGTTACACGTTGACCATCTATATTTATTTTATCTGATTTTGATCAATGGTTGAACGGAAGAGCTGCCATGGAATTAAACCTTTTTTTTAAAAAAAATCTCTATCTCTATCTCTATCTCGGGTCACATTGCTCACCTAATTTGAAACCCAAGCCATTCCTCTCCTGCTGTCCTTCAAGAAAGGAAACCTTGATTATCAACTGATTAAATATTTCGCTCTTATCAAAACTAAGAAATCTGATTATTTTTTTTTGCAAAATAAAATTAATTGATGGTCCAGGCAAGACAATTTCTTTCTCTTCTTTCATGATCAAAGTTTTTGATATCATGCATTTTAAAGAATTTAATAAATTTTTCTGGGTAAAAAAATTATATCTTTAACCATTTGGCCAATCCCTCAAAACTATACAAAACAATTTCAATTACATTCAAAGTCTTTATATACATTACTTTAAATGCATTGAGGTTATATATACCTGCCTTGTTTATCAAGGGACGAGTTATAAACTTAACCCTTGTTTTTTATAAACTATTTGGTATTGTGATGTTAGTTATTTTTAAAAATATTTTTTACTTGAAAATAAATTTAAATAATTTTTTAATTTTAAAAATTTATTTTTAACACAAGCACATTAAAATAATTTAAAAATATATAAAAAATTAAAACAAATAAAAAAATAATTTTTAAACACAAAAACAAGACTTGACATCTATTGATTTTTTTTCTAATTCTGAAAAACAAACAAACAAACAATTTATTAATTAGATGCGACAGCTAAAAAATTGTGGGCAGCTCAGCGAGATGTTAATACTGTATTAAAAGCACCGCAAGGCCATACCACCTGTTTGCACTTGCAGTTTACACAGCTACCTCTCCTTTTTCTAGCAAAAAAAAATCAATAAAACTGAAGAGGATTCGCCAATTTGTATTTATCCTTCCTTCCTGACCTCTCTTTTTTTTTTTTTTTATCAAACTATGTGTTCCCCTTTTTTTTTTCCAAGCAGATTTATATCCTTAACCGTGTGGCACGTGGCTATTCGTAAATTTATTTTGGGTTGAAATCAATAACGATAGAGATTGTGAGAAAAATAATAATTTCACGAGCATTTAAAGGATGGAACCATATGTCAGATTAGTGATTATATGGCGTTTCAAAAATTGGAAAATCTTGAAAACTTGAAAGGTTATTAATTTAATATTTTTAAAATAAGATTTATCACATTGAAATGTATACTTTACTTTCCATAAATCACACAGTGTCTTTCTAACCCCACCCTCCACTCTGCCCCCGTTTTATTTTATTTTCAAGCTTTTTTTTTATCCACAATTCACATTAAATCTTTGTTTTATTTTTTTATTAACGTGAGTATTCGAGTCAGTTTGTACGCACCTTGACTAATCCTACGAGCGCTGAAGTTAACGACCATATAAACCTACAGTGACCATCATATTAGCAACCATAGAGCTCGAATTCGAGACTACAGGGGAAGCAAATATTTTAATTCCAAACTCTTGACACTAGGCCAAATACTAGATGATTATCTTTGTTTCATCCTTGAATATACAAGTATGGGTAATGAATGAATATCAAAATTTGATATTGTTCGAGAAAATTACCTTGGTGATATCTTCACTAAGTTTTAAAAAAATCTAGAAATATTAAGATTGTAAGTGGGTTTAATTATTTAATATCTACTATTCATCTTCCTACAAAAAAAAAATAAAGTTTGAATTTAAGAAGAAACATTAAAAAAATGAAATTCTATATATATATATATATATACACGTTCTAATTAGATCAGAGTATAAATTATATAGTCAAGATCCAGACATGACGAACCAAGTCTTTATTTGGTGGTACTATGTTTACAAGTTACAGCTCAAGAAGCAATTTTTATCCCTTCTTTTAGAAATTTTGGAGTATCAAGTAGATCGATGACTTCCTTTTACGAAAAACAAACATGACATGCTTAAAAAAATATATAAAAACTGATCATGAGAGAATCATATAAAAGTTGGGTAAAAGTGACGTTTAAATAAGCTAAAAGTGAATATTAAAAAGACCAAATTGAGCGGTAGTTTATGTTGCTGAAAACCTATCTTCTTTATATATATATATATATATATATATATATATATATATATTGGATAAACCTAGTTGATCATCTAATGTTATAAAACCAAGTCATCAATCAATTTTCTACGCGTCACTAAATATGTCCACATCATTTCACGATTGATGCAGTATTAATTATATCATTTTATAAATATATTCATGTTTTTAAATATAAAAGTATTTGCATTTCTAATTAATGATTTGTATATATTATATGATCCGTACAAAAATTTATTGGTTAATCTATGGTATTTACCGGTGTACGCTCACCTATATTTGTTGAAGATTTTTTTTTATATAAAATCAGCACGATAAACATAAAAAATTAGTAGAATAATATCATTTTAAGAAGTTAAAATGAAATAGCACAACTTAATAATTTCGTGTTTCAAAAATATAACATGGTCCAACTTTAATTTTTTGTCTTAAATAGTCAAGCAGTTGGATCTGTTTCTAACAAATATCATAATGTTATGAAGTTTTTCTTTTATATATGTTTTATGAGTCATAATTGTCTTTGTCCATCTTATAAAATAAAAAATAAACTATAATTAAAATCTCAAAAAATTATTGTTTAACATAGTAGTGGATGATTCTAAGTAGACAAGTGTGATATTATCATAATTAAACTGGGTTCTCCTAAAATAGACTACGTGGATGACACGACAAATGTATTTTATAAGACCAATAAAACATGTCTAAATTTAAGAGGAAATCTTATTATATTTTAAATCAATCGATCGATTTCATTGATCTTTACAAATTATTCGACCAATTGAACCAGAAATAATACAAATTCACTATGTCGAGTTTCTAAATTTCAATCAAACTCTACTATTTTGTCAAAACCTTTTTGTCCCATATCAATTCGCCATTTTTTTTTAATTTTGTGTGCTCATTAAACAATTTATCCAATTTTTCGTTATCTAGATCGTCAAATAATCACCACCCAATCATTGGGTTCCGCGTAAACAAAACACCTTTTCAAAACAAGATAAGGTGCGGTGGCATTGCCAGCAGCACAGAAAAATGCTGGTTTTCTTCTCCCATGCGCTCTTCGTGAGCCGTTTGTTTTTGCGTGGCTGGCGCTGGACTGTGGAGACCGGGGAGATGCGACCGTATACGAAATTCGCACGTGCACCACTCACTACTGATTACGTCACTGCTTAGATCAGAATGATCTTCTTTAATTAATTGATGTTTGACATAAAATAATAGATTATTCAATTTATAGGCCATGTTATAATAATCTAACAGTTCTTAGGTTCCTATAATAAAATACTATATCGTTTTAATTAATTAAAAAAAGTACGATGACGAGAAATACAAGTTTATTGTCGCTAGAATATGCCATGTAAACACTTGATTCCAGGTAAAACTAAATTTAGCATCTGTGAGCGTCACTCAAAATTATTTATTTTTTATTGTCTTTCTAATAGTGACGACAATTTAATTTAAATATGTATTGATATCCAACCAGATGAGTGATTTTTTTAAAATAGTTATTTCATATTATAATAAATATGATATTAACATTATTAAATTTTATTCAAATCTAGCTCGAGATATATATTTATACTATATAGTTATATCTATGTAGAAAATTTATATTTTTTAATCAATATAATATACACATATCTAAATATTGATATAAAACACACACAGATGTGTAATATTTATTATTTTATTATTTAATACATACATATATATACACACATTTAAAAAATAGATTATTATTATTATTATTATTATTTTATTTCCTGTTGAATATTAAACAACAGTAAAACCCAATAAATAATATATAAATATGCAATTTCTTTGCCCAGTGAGTAATAAGTAGAATATAAATTTAGATTAGAAACCTCATGACTCGTGTGCATCCATTACCATCTCTACTTTTGAACACACGAAGACGGTAGGCAAGATGCTTGTGTTGGCATGTCCTGTACGTAAAGGTGGAGTTAATCCATTAGAAATGACATTAGAAGATGAAAATAAAATTTGAGTATATATTATAGAGTGGTGATTTATGTGTAATTTAATTATTTTATAATTTTATAAAATAATTTTTTAAAAATGTTTTTAAATAATTACCGATGGAATTTTCATCGGTATATCTCTCGGTAAATCCGTTGGTAATAAAAAATATTATTACCGAGGGATATACCGACGGAATGAAGCGAGTAATTTTTTTTTACGCGCCTGTTTCGTCGGTAATAATATTTTTTTATTACTAATAAATTTACCGACGGATAAAAACTTACCGATAAAAGATTCATCGACGGAGCATTTCCGTCGGTGATTTTGTTGGTAAATTAATTGCCGATGGAATATGTGTCTTATACCGACGGAAAAATTCCGTCAGCAAAACTGTTAAATGATGCAGTGAATTATGTTTTGTTTTGTATTTTATACGTGAATTACAACGTGGACGGAGACTAAATCTATCTTTCAAATTAATTCGTTAAGAAAATGGTCAGATTTTACACCGAAAGAAATTGATGATAAAAAACATGAAACATACCACTTCCTTTTAACCATGTGAAAACCTCGGTGTCTTTCCTAAAATAACGAGTGGTTTTAATTATCTTTCCACATTTTGTGTGGTGAAGAACAGATAGAACGTGTGATGATCTTCCTGGGTGGTATTCGAGATCATATTGTCATTATCTATCTACATTTCACGGAGAACATGCGGAAGCAAAGTGCAACGACGATGTCAACCTTGATGGTTAACAAGGAAACACTTGTCACAAATCAAAAGGTATTGTATTTTTCTTTTTTCCCAACAGTTGACCAGTTTAACACAGGGATGAATTTGACTACAAAAAACAGAAGCGTACGAGAAAAGGATGAGTATTACAAATGGAGACCTGCCTGCATCCGACACCTACCTTCCACCTTTAAACTTTTTGCAATTTGGTCGACTACAACAAAATCAGTGTTATTAAACCTAGTTTACGGGTGATTTAAGACGCGTTCAGATTGGATTTCAAGAAATGCAAGTAGACTGGGGCGGTGTTTTTTTTTAATTATTAACGTGGTTGTTTTTTAAAGTATTTTTTATTTTAAATATATTAAAATAATATATATTTTTTATTTTTTATTTTTTTTATACTAGCACATTAAAATAATAAAAAAACACTATAAAAATAAAAAGAATTTTAAAGATACTGTTTGACCGCAAAAATAAATACTAGCTTGATTAGAGTTTTGTAACTCGATAAAACATGATTTGATTTTTTTAAAACTATATTATTTTAATTTATCAAAATTATTCATAGCTAAATTAGATTGAATAAGGTATGGTACGCTTGAACAAAACACTGTCATGTAGTTGTAAGTTTTGACAAAATAGACAGTAACGTTACATGTGATTTGCTAAAAAGAATTGATTAGAGAGAGTGGGTTTTTCTCGTGTCCTATCCTCGTTAAAATATTCGTGTAAATCTTGTACGATAGATGATTCTCTTGTGGTAAACGTGGTGGTGACTCTTTAACTCACTGTGCCAAAAGCGTACGTGGTAAAAAAAAAGTTTTCAGACAGCATTTTTCCCACGTCAAGATCATCATTGTCTTGTGCGGTCAGATTTAATTTAAAACTATTCTTTTTAATTCCAAGTTAACGTAGCTGGAGACCACAACGCATACCTAATTTTCTAGCTTTTGCAGCGTATAAGAATAGATTTTAAAAAATTAAGAAATATTTTTTAAAAAAATTACTATCACGGGATCTACACGCGCTCGAAGTTCGACATGCTTGAAACTCATGGGTTCGATGGCATAAAGTTAAGGGGTAATTACATGTCAAATCCCATGATTGATATCCTAAATCACCATTAATTAATCATGACAGCAAGAATCAATATACGAGTCGAGATGAGAACAAAGCCAGAGAGGGTCCCAAAATGGGCAAAACCATGAAGTCTTATCCATCACATAGTGTTTCCTGTCTCCTATCATATCTTGTCCTGTACTTATCTTTTATCATCTTTCCTTTCGAGTTAAGGGTGGTGTCTGTATCTGCTCCGAGCTATAATCCAAGCAGGAAAGAGGAAAGAGGAAAGAGAAAAAAGAAAAAAGAAAAAGGGTTTCGGTTGAGCAAGTGGGGCAAATAATTAAAGATATTGGTTTAATAATAATATCACCGTGTTTGTTGCTACATTGTAATTACATGATTGAAAGATTATAATATTAATTTGGTGTACTTGTCGGCAAGGGTCCGAGGTTTAGAAGGTTGCTGGGTGACGTGGCATCTTCCACTCCTTTCGTAAAAAGTCTTAGCTTATAACCATCACTTTTTGGTCCATTTTCATCCTGTATTTACCAAAACGGCCTCACGTAGCACGTTTTCTGACTGCCAACCGTCCACGTGTGGATATACATTCACCATGAACCGTCCGTCAGCGAGTGTGAATGTGTTGACTGCTCTTGCTGAACATGTGCAATATACATTTTAACGTCAAGTCTAATTTTTATAGAAGAAAAGGGTTTCCCGAGGTTGGTCTGTGAGGAGAGAAAAAGGAGTTTCGGCAAATAATTACCGAATATTAAAGGGAAAATCAATTAAGCACAATTATATCGATGATTCGATATAAAGTAGGGATTTGGTTAGACTTTTGGTTGCTATGAGTTAAATCATTTTCATAATTTTAGTTATGACGTGGCCTTAACTCGCTTAATTATATCGATAATATAAAAAACACCATAGGTTTTGGAAACTTTATTTATTTCGAAGAACTGAAAGGAAATCATTTATTCGAATTGATCAAGGCCATCATTGAGAAGAAGTCGAGTTATCTCCATGTTATATATTGTATTTATCATTGTAGTAGTAGTTATATTTTGAAGTGTTTTTCATTTGAAAATTTATTAAAATAATATATATTTTTATTTTTTAAAATTTATTTTTGATATTATTACATTAAAATAATAAAAAAAATTAAAAAAAATTAATTTGAAAAAAAAACCACATTCAAAACAAAAAAATAAATATGATCTAAACTTCTTTAATGCATTGAACTGATTTTTATGGGAGGAGTAAAAGTTAGATTCTTATCTTGATTGGAAATCTTTCGAGGATTTATGGGTTATATATATATAAAGGGGGTAAACTTAATTAATTTTATTTCCAATAAAGAATTAACATATATACAAAAGGAACTAGATTAATTTGGTTAAGTAAAAGAAAATCACCTGATGGAATCTTGATTTTTCATTTAATTTGAAGGATTAGCATTAAACTAGCATAATATAGAGCGCATTAACACTAGCTTGAGAGTGTACGATTCATCTTAAATGACGAATTTGGCGGTTCATGTGATGTTGCTATCAGTCACCACTCACCTATGGATGTGCAAGAAATTAACTGCACCGTAGGAAAACTCTTCCTGTTTTTTTGAAAAGAAAAGCTTCACATAATTAATAACCCAGACGAGGAATTCAGCGTCCTTTGATTAATAGCTCAGACAAAGAATTCATAAGTCTTCGTCGTTGCCGGAGAAGCTACCTTCTCGAAAGGATCACTTGAAATGCACATGGTGTTTTTTTCGTCCACGTGTGGATATACATTCACCATGAACCGTCCGTCAGTGAGTACGTGAATGTGTTGACTGCTGCTGCTCTTGCTGACGATGCCATTCAAGTAACATGTGCAATATACATTTTAACATTGAGTCTAATTTTTATAGAAGAAAAGGGTTTCCCGAGGTTGGTCTGTGAGGAGAGAAAAAGGAGTTTCAGCAAATAATTACCAAATATTAAATGGTAAATCAAGCACAATTATACGCACCGATTGTAATACTGATTGTGGTTCAAAGTTAATTAATTTTATTTCCCATAAAGAATTAACATACAAAAGGAACTAGATTAATTTGGTTAAGTCAAAGAAAATCACCTGATGAAATCTTGATCTTTCATTTAATTTGAAGGATTAGCATAATATAGAGCATTAACAATTTAACACTAGCTTGAGAGAGTACGATTCATCTTAAATGACGAATTTGGCGGTTCATGTGGTGTTGCTATCAGTCACCACTCACCTATGGATGTGCAAGAAATTAACTGCACCGTAGGAAAACTCTTCCTGTTTTTTTGAAAAGAAAAGCTTCACATAATTAATAACCCAGACGAGGAATTCAGCGTCATTTAATTAATAGCTCAGACAAAGAATTCATCAGTCTTCGTCGTTGCCGGAGAAGCTACCTTCTCGAATGGATCACTTAAAATGCATATGGTGTTTTTTTCGCGCATGGACAACAACCCCAGCAGTAAACGCCAAGGCCTTGTTGCTTATTCTACCAGAGCATAAACGAGCTGCAAAGTCTTAGCATATACTATATCTTTTGACATGAACACGCAACATAGTCACTCCATCAACGAAAAACTTGATTGAATGAGCCAATGAGGTCCTCTTGCTTTGCTTGATTTTCTAAATAACAATCAACTTATTGTGGTGTCCGCAAGCTCTGCAGTATCGGGAACTTATTTTTCGGACATCAAAGCATGATTACAAGATAAATTATCTGAGAGATTTCAGTTCGGGATCAACGCGTGGTGGCTTTCTGCTCTTCGCAACAGCCACCCATACCTCAATGTTGCTTTCGATAATCCGAGAAGATTTCTAGTAAATGATGTAAAAATGTGTCTATACTTGCACAGTGATTTAAGTGAGAGACTATGCATGCACTGTTTTTATTTATTTTATCCTTTCCATGTTCATTGAATCTTATTTTAAAATATGATTAATAGCTATGAACTCATACCCTAAGAAGCAGGGAGTCGAGCTCCCAAAAGAGGGGCATATATACCTATAAAACACCGAACTAGATCGATGCATATAAACAAACACAAATGTAAACAAAAAATTAGATAAGTAAAAAAGAGAGAATCAAATATCAAATAAAAAGAAATGGTTGTCGCCGGTGAAATGGATTTTTCTGACCAGGAGGCTTTTGCTCAGAGAAAAAAGTTGCTAAGGTTTTTAACGCCTTGAATGGAGGTTGAAGAATTTTTAAATTGGTATAGCCAAAAATATATATTAATTCGAGGACCCAAAGCTATTGAAATATTATATAATGGTGATTTTTATTTCTTTTTTTTTAAATAATAATAATAATAATAATAACAATAACGATATGGAATACTATGTATGTACTATGTCAAACTAAAGTTTTGAATCCTCTCCAATAATGGTTGTATTTACGAGAAAAACAACAGCTATGGACAAGGGCGTGGAGCCAGAAAATGAAATTAAAGGGGCAAATTAAAAAAATTATTCAGGAGGGTCAAGATTTTATTTATTTTATTTTTTTAACTAAATCTATAAATATTATTAAGGAAGGATTGGAAAAAAAAAAAACATTTCCCGGGCCTGCCTGCCCCCTCCCTCCCCGGTCACCGTCGCTGGCTATGGGAAATTGCATGTCATCGGATCATGTAATTAAACATGTGAAACCCGTTATTTGATACCCCTAGTTGAATACGTGGTTTATGATTTTCCTCCGACCAAGCTTTAATATGGATCATGATTTTTTTCTTCCGATTTGTAAGTTAAGATTTGATATAGTTTTTGTTTAGTTTAGTTTTTGTTTTTCATCTTAAAAAAAAACATTGAATTAATATATTTTTATATATTTTTTTTAATGATTTTGATAGGTTAAAGTTCAAATAAAAATAAAATAAAATAATATATTAATATATTTTCAATTAAAATACATTTTAAAAAGGCATCATTAACAAACACACAAATAGATGATATCCATGAGAGGATGGCTTATGATTGTTGTCTTGAAAACGATTCCATGAAATCTCAAATAGCACTGCCGTATCTGTGACTTCGTCTGGTTGTTGCTGACCTTTTCTCCCATTAGTATTATCGCAGAAATAAAAATTCGACGTCGGAAAATTGACAAGATAACATGTTTTTGATGGTTATTTTTAAATTATGTTTTATTTAAAAATATATTAAAATAATTTTTTTAGTTTTTAAATTTTATTTTAAATATCCTAAAATTAAATTAAATTAAAGCAAAAAAAATTAAAAATCTCAAAAACAATTTTTGAATGAAAAAACAAATACATTCTTACTTTCTTCTTCTTCTTCTTCTTCTTCTTCTCTCTCTCTCTCTCTCTCTCTTATATATATATATATATATATATATATATATATATATATATATTTCAAACATCCATGATTTACACGATTTTAACTGTTTGTCTCTGCATTGTAGAAAAAACAAGCACCGGAAATGAAAGAGCGTGGATCACGTGGAAAAAAGAGGGGATCGGACTCCTTTTATTATTGTTTTTTTTTTTAATTTAGCAGTTAAAACATGTACTTAAACTAAGCCGAGCTTTTCTATCTACTCAATTAAATTCTATTTAATTTGCACTGAAATTAGGAATAGGAGATTCGGGAGTAATTATCTTCTTGGATAACAAATTAATAAATGCTCCAACTCAAGCCACCAACCAGTCCATTTAATTTAGAGTAACCTTTTTCCGGAAAAAAACAATTATGTCAGTCCTTCTGATTTAGCATTTTCTACAATGCCTTTTGGTCTCGAAATTTTATTCTTTCCACAAGAACTCCTAGGAATTTTTGTTGTGATTTCCGCAATGATTTTATATTAAGTATAAAACTAAAAGGAAATACTGTTTTCCCGTGTTTATTAAGACGGTTGATTACAATAGTAATTTATAATTTTTTTAATGTATTAATATCAAAAAATAACTTTTATAAAAAATAAAAAATTTATTTTAATACATTTCAAATAAAAAACATTTAATACTCCTATAAGCAGCACCAACATTAGTAAATGGTCTGAGATGGGACTTGCAAGTTGAGCTGTCCCATAAATCTGCTGAAAATAAATAAGAGCCGTAGAGGGGCTCCCACATTTACTGTTGAAGAAGAGGCACGCAATCATCAAACTAGATTAACGCGGTCCAATGATGTATTTTGATAATGTTTACAGTGACTATATTGTCGGAGAACCAAATTCCTAACAAGAAAGCTCTTATTGCTTTGCTTTTCACTTTTTAAAGGAAAACCCTCTGTTCCACTTTGTGCAATAACCACCTTGGACAAGTCTCTAGGAAAGTACCATTTAAGGAAATATTTTAATCCGGGATGTTCCACTGGGAGTATTTTACTCATCAACTAGATCAGTAACTGGATAATTTATACATTTTCCTACAAGAAAGAAACATTGTAGCCTTTGAAAAGGTTACTTGTAGATGTACATCTCTTTTTAAGAATAGGGTTTGTTCCTCCCAAGTTTTCAGTTTCCAGAGTATTCTACTAGTTCACATTGCTTTTCAGTCAGGCATCAGTCTTGCTTGCTCCTAGCATGCAGCTACATCGTAGATATTAGATTATCGCCCTAGGGAGTAGAACTTGAGGGTCTACAAAAGCCCACTCTTTTCCATCTTTGAGAATGAGAACTTAAATGGTACGAGATATATACATATAATATTTTTTTTATCAGAAAGTAAAGAGCGAAGATGAGTTTTGGTATCTGATCGTCGTTGCCTTAGATCCTGCTTGAAAGGAAGAAACGAATAAAAATGTGGGGTAAAGTGGGTGAATTCGATGCTAGGCTACTCTTACGTTTTTGTTTTTATTTTTTAATGTTTGTCCAGCGGTTTCTTTACTGTTGCGCTATTAGCATCACATTTCCAGTACAAACTCCAAGGTCATTTCATTAACCATGATAATATCTCCTCGTATCTGCCGCACTGTCTGCGGTACTGGCGAGAACCTGATCTGGAATCTGAAATCACAAATAAAAACAATATAGATAATATTGCAGGTTTTGCCTCGAATAGCCAGCAACATGCTTGTAATATTATATGACCAGGACCAGCCACACCAACCTTTGAGAAAAAAAATCATATTAATATTCCCCTTCTTAAAAAAAAAAATATTAACTGACCTGAGCCTCTTGGTTTTGTTGGGTTGGGATATGTGCATGTCAACGCGAGTTACATGGATAACACAAGGTAATTATAGTGGTAAGATAATTTTCTGTATCAAAATAGTTTTTTTTAATTATTAATATAACATATCAAAGTTAATTTTAAAATATTAATTTCAAATTTTTTCATGTAAAAATCACGCCAAAATTCCAGTCCAAAAAAGCATGCGCTGAGGCTCAATCAATAATTGTATCAATGGGCTGGGTGATAAAGCCCATAATAGTTAGCAGGCTGGCCATACTTTGGTTAAATTGCATATCCAGTCCCTTACTATTCGAGGAAAGGGAAATCAATATTGAGACTTGAGAGTCTTGGACGGCAAAATTAATAATAAAAAAAAAAAAGAGAATAGTTTTTCATGACTAAAGAGACCAGTAAAACTAAGGTATGACATACTTTATCCTTGACTGGGGCGGCATCACACAAACCACGAATCAGTAATACGGCCTAAAACACCGAACAAGACATACAAGGCAGACTTTCACTTCTATACAGTGGAAGAAACAGACATGACCAATTAGGAATATGCACATGGCTTTAATTACAACTACACCCCCGCATGCATGTCTCAGAACGTCCACACTGCAACCCCATACATAGCAATCCTTTGTATAACTTAGCTCTGCAAATCAACAAACACTCTCAACTCCCAACAACAAACCCCAGATATCAACCTTGCAAAATTGTCGATAGAGGGAAACAGAATTCTTCCTGCTATAAGGGATATAGCTTCTCCGCCACCAAATTGAGGATGTGATTGCAATTATCCTTCAGCACTGAACTCAAGGCATAATGCACACTATTCGACACCGAGGGAGAACCGGTGTTAATCTAAATATCCGAGTAAAAAAAAAAAATTCAATCAATTTCTTATTTTTTTAAAGATCCTTCTTTCTTCTGCAATTGACTCCACTGCCTTGTCTCATAGAAGTTCCAGCAAGTCAAACAAATCACTTCCTCCTCTCCAACATCACCTTCTTCTGCCATGGAGTCCACTACCTGAATGATGATGATGCCGGTAACGTGACCCAGTGCCTCTTCCACTACTTCCTTCCCATGTGCTGCCACGGCCGGTAACTCTGCTGGTACCACCTGGCATCCAATTCAAAGTCTGAGTCCCCAATCCATTATTCTCCTCCTCCTCTCTATCATTATACTCCAACACCAGCCTCTTGATGTCTTGCTTCTCTTCAAACTCAGCTGCTTCTTTCTGTTTTGTGCTCTGCACAAGAGAGCAATCCCTAGGAATGTACAGCTGCTTTGTTTGTTGCTTATTCCCACGCTTCACAAGCACTTTCACCTGAACATCCTTGTTTCCTCCAGCCTCCTCATCCTCGTCACCACTTTCCCCTCCAACCGCCCTTCCATGATGATCCTTAGCAGACCCCTCAAACAAGTTCATGGGTATCACCATATTTAATGCCGGTCGACCACGGAGTTCCTGCCTGCGCTGCTCCATGCTCTCCTGCACCCACAATTGAAATAACAGGAGTTACAAGGTTTCCCATTAAATTCTTCAGCAATTATAGAAGTTCGATTCCAGAATCAATTATTTGCAAATGGCAGCAATCACAATTTCCTCGGCATCTCAAAGTTTTCAAATATCAGTCTTGAAACATTATGGAATTGTCCTCATCAAAATGTAGACAGACAACATCATGACTATTTACCCAGAGAGTTTAAAGAGTCTTTTCAAACCGCAAAAAATGTTTTCATATATATACACAGTGCACTGTGGGGGCATTCACATGTGTGCAAGTGTATATTGTATTCACTATTGACAGGGAGGCACATGCAATTGTGAGCAAAAAAAACAATAATCTGAATCTTGCCTGCATTACAGCTCTCAGTTCCTGCTCAAAACTGGCTACTTCAAGAGGGTCCACCTCTGCAACCTTTTGTCTGACGTGTACTTCATCCTCCTCCTCAGAAGCAGGTCCATCCCCATCATCATCCTCATCCTCTGTGTCAACCCCGCCATCATGATTCTCTTCATCTAACTCTTCTTCATCATGTCCATCCTGGTCAATGGTGCCACTGCCTGAATCAGTGTCACTGCCACCAATGTCCTCATGCGATCCATTTTCCTCATTCCCATTCAAAATGCTTTGTCCATTGGCAGAGATGGTACTGGAAGTAGTCCTACATAACGGTTTGTCAGTGTCAGAGTGCTTTTCACTATTGAACTTGTCAGTTGAGACAGTTCGTTCATTCTCCTCGAGTTCTATAAGAGCAGCATTGACTTCTTCAATTGATGAATACCGTATCATATTTGGACGTAATTCAGCAAATAAGTCCTGCAAATGCCTTCAATGTATGAGCACATCGCAAACTAACATGAAAGATGAAGCTATTTAAATTAGCTCCATAAGCAAACAGAAATAACAAAAAAAAAAGAAGAGAGAGATCAGTTTCATAAGCACGAGACTTGCCACAAAAAGTGCTGCAATCTGACTAAAAACCAAATGAAATGGAATAAAAAGACAATTCTCTTTCCATAACTCAAGCTGAAGCTCCTTAAAAAATCCAATTAAAATTCTTATAGTTGCATGATGGAGTTGCTTCTACAATTTGGAGATGATCGTAAATGCCCCAACCAAGTGCAGCTTAATATAACAAATAGCCTTGCCTGATTAATTTCCAACTTATCGTTTCATTTCACAGATAGTGCATTCAAAGCAGAATGCCTTCCATTCTTTTGTTCCCTTTCGTTTCAATTAGGGCTGAAGCAAGAAAATTACTTGGTCATGTGTCAATTATTTCTATCGTTCACTGTATTTTGTTGAGAGAAGACATAACCAGGCATGTCAATGATAGAAAAGTTGAAAATAAATATCAAAATATAGGATGCAATTATTCCTAAAGCCAAACAACTCTCAAGTGCAAAGTCTACTGAAGAACATGCGAGTTGTGCATTTCAGTGATAAAATAGTTTTTGAGTTTGTATCACTTGTATTCAACACAAAATCACAACATTCTTGCATTTCATTATATCTTATTATGAGCCAACCAAATAAATCACAATGGCTTTCCTATCTTGCATCAAATCAAATTATATTGCACAGAGCATGTCCATTCCCTATCTGCACCCACGGAAGAATATTCTTGTATTATTTAAAAAGCAATATCTACTTAAACCAAAGGCATAATTTTGTCATTCCACAATATAGCAATGTTGTTGAACATAAAAAAATTGTTACTCTGAGTTCCAATCCTCTTATATTAGAAGAACCTTACAGTTAAACAAGATGATAAGAGAGAGTATAAAGAGATGCACAACTGACCTGCAAATCAAATTCAACATCAAGAGGTAGCAAACCTTTGCTGAGAATATACCTCTGAAAGTGCATTAAAAACCGATTAAGTTTCCTCTTAGAAGAGCCTCGGTCAAAATAGTGCCCGCAAGTGTCCAGAAGAGTGATAACCATCCTGATGCGGAAACAATCCTCTGGTGGATCTAGCACGCCTTGCTAGTAACATGAATAATCAAAAGCATATCATAAAGCAAGCAAAGTGTAATATAAGCAGCAAAAACTAGATCATAAATTTCACCACAAAAAGTAATTAAAGAAAAAGCAATATATTAGCACTTGGAACATATATTATTAGTGCTAAAAATGGAAGCATCACATGCTTCAGGAATAAATGCTGTTAATTTCCTACTTTTCTGAGTAAGCAGTCCATATTTGAGTGTATGATGTAATTAATAACCATAGTGGAGTAGATACATGTGTAACTTCATTTGCATTTCAAATGACTCCTAATAAAAAACTGGTCAGATGATCAGTTGTCAGACAATAGAATCATGTCTTCATCAAAGATGAACCTATATAAATTTATCATATGCATAAAACTGGTTTATATTGATCATTTGTCTTCTCCTAAAATCTTTAATTATATAAAAACAATGAATTTGTTATAGCCCACACCTCTGGAGTGTCATGACCAAACAGAAGGATCCAGTACAGTGTCTCAAAAATCACAGACGAATCCACGTGTTCATAATTGTATAGTTCCCCCAAGAATCGCATGTGGGCAATGCGCCTCTGCTGCATCCCATAGTCATTTAGTTCCAGCCCAAGCCTGATCTCCTCTAAAACCTGTACACCAAAAGTAAATTGTTATAGATTAAAAAAGAACTGTACACATTCATGTACTCACAAGCAAACTTAATGCGTTGGAGTCTATGACAATATACCCATGACCAAAGATCCTAGCAAATGAGGATTCAGAACATTCCACATCTTAAAAACATCACTGCCATACAAGACAGATTTGCACAGCTGTCTGCAGTTTATTCAAGACTGTGGATTGTAGAAGAAATCGTTTTAGTTTCAAAGACTATTTTTTGTTTCAGATAGGCTAAAGTAATGGTGGCGTGAATAGCTAATAGCCAAGAAGTAATCATAAGAAAGAAATAGGGAAGTAAGGTTAGTTTTGAAGGGGAAGGTTATGGAAAAACATATTTAAGGTGTCTTCCAAAAGCCACGCTCCTGTTGATAATGGGACAACTGTAACACTCTACAGTTAGAAGTGTCAGCATCGGTCTCTTTTAGATTGTGAGAAAATGAGGACATAAGCATCTACTAGAACACCCACCACCATCTATCAGCCGTGCTATCAAGTATGACTATCGCTTTATTAAAGACATCCCTAAAACCATTATGCAAGTTACCCATGACTAACTAAATCTCAGATATCAAGACTGCCTACATGAGAAGCAAAACACTCTCCCTTCACCAAGCAAAATTATTTCTGATAAAAGTTCCACTTTCATCTACGACCATCCATATTCAAAACTACTCCCATTATTCCATATTTATTGGTATCATATTCTCAAAACTACAACAATAGAATTTAAATCTTTGCTTGTTATTCCTGAAAAGAAGCCATATGGAGGGAAAAATGTTTAATGGCAACAAGTTCCTCAGAATAGAATATTTTCCCCAATAAAACATCTGAATGGTGTAGCTTGCAAATCCTCAACTTCCATTATCAAAATGCCATTAGAAAAACATAAAAAGCCAACTTGGCTATCATGCAAAAAAGGGAGAAAAGAAAAGAATGATATTATGATATTATCTTTTCAAGGAACAATATGAAATGCGAACAACTTAAATTTCCAAAATGAAAGAAACAAACCTCATCAACAATTGCCACTGCAAATTCATCATGATAACGGCTTAAGCCAGCAGTCAGAGAAGCAATCAAGTGAATTTGCCCATACTTCCCTTTATGGACCTTCATAAAACACTTTAAAAGATATGCCTCGCATTCACTCCATGGTAATTTACGAAGTTGCCGGAGCACATGCTCAATGGAAGACTTGTCTAGATCGGAGAATAGTAATTTTCTGATATACTGCACAGAGAAATCATCGATTAAATATATCTAAAGTCAAAAACATTGAAAAGATGGCGCTATAAAATGATTCACACCTGATACAAGGGAGGACGGACTTTAGACACTCGTGCAGACCTTTCAGGTGGTTTGCACAGATAGTAAGCATTTTCTACAAGGGTGCTATGCCGAGGATCCAAATTCTTGACATTTTTCAAGCGCATAAGTATCTCCAACATATTAGCCATGCGTACAGTAGTTTCAGGAGAACGATACAGAAAACGGCCACATGTCTCGAGAAGATTGCAAGCAACATCAATGTTATGGTGAGTGAAATCATCTAAACAAGCCTGTAGGAAACAGAAGCATCTAGGTATAAGCACAGTCCAATAAAATGAAACATGATGAAAGTACCATCTCAGATCTCAACAGGCCATATATTAATTTCAAATTCATCTTCCGTTAAAAATAAAATACTGATAATGACATTAAGAAAAATACACAAACGGTAAACAAAAATGGAGTTAAAAAATTATCTGCATTTAATGTAACATAAAAAATCAGCTCCATTATATATCATGTCCATAGTTCCACCTGTCTTTCTAAACCAAACAGGATCAAAAGCACATGGAATTTTTCACAGGAATACCAACAAGGTACACAAGTAAAAAGGGAAGACTCATCTACGCGTATGAATTCACTTGGAGAAATAGCAAATGGTATTGTTTCCAAGGAAAGAGGAAGACTGACAGCATGGATTAATTTCCTGGGATTGACAGAAAGTGCATCTTTATGCAAGAAGATTCAGAGTCATTCCATTTTGTTACAACCAAGGTTCAAATAGGCAATAGAGTAGAAGACAATTAAAAGCAAAACTATAAATGAATAAGCCACTACACAGACCTTCAAGCAACTAAAAACAGTGCTTGCTGGTGCAATTCTGAACTTGCAGAGCTCTCCAATAAATCTAATATTCCTGATCTTTGTCTCGATATTCATTTGATCCTGCAGAAAATTTACAATTTGAAACTCCAATCATAATATTTACAGGCTGAAAATGAATGCCAGTAACAAAACACTGACAAGAATAACAAGCCAAGACATTCTTGCTTCAATGAAACACATCAAAAGCAGACCTTTTTATTTATTAAGAAATTGAACTCCTCCTCTAACATTTGTAAGAGCATGGAAGAGACATCCTTCATGCATGTTGAGAGTGTGGCAACCATGCGTGAGTAGTATGGAAGCAGTTCTAGAGATGTCCTGGGTACATTAAATAATGCCCTTGCAAGCTTCTTCCGACTTGACTTTGAATTTAGATAACAAAAATCTACCTGAAACAGCATGTTAAAAAAAAAAACAATGAGATCTTAAGTATAAAGGTTCATAGTTCCTGAAAAATATGTGAAGCACCAATTCAGAAAAAAAAAAAAGCAGTGTGATTACAGTCAATTGATCGATTAGGTCACGGCTGACGCAACCAGGAAGCCTCTGTAACAGAGCATCCAAATTAGTCCCTTCAAGACTTTTGAGTTTCTCCTTCTCATTTTCTCCTTTTCTCTCTGCATCTTTTTCTTTCCCTTTCTCCTTCTCAGGATCTTTTACCTTTTCTTTATCTTTTTCTTCCTTATCCTTCCCCTTCTCTGTACTTTTTCCCTCCTGCAAAGGGCCAGACTCTGCAGAAACCTCTGCCATATCTTGGGTGGGTTGGCCTTGATCTGATTCAGGTGCCAGCTCCTTAAAATAAATGAAGACATCAATGCATAGAATAAGATATAAACTTCTTTTGTGTGAGTGTAGAAGTAACATTTTCACAGAAGAACCATCAAAGCAACCTAGAACAGAACAAATACACCTCAAAAGGCCTGGAATACATGAAAGTTTAGAAGCAACAAGAAGCTCACTTCAGAGAAGAGAAGGGAGATAGAAGGGCCCACAAAAGGCCGCTAACTAGTATAAACCCTACTTCAACCCATTTAACTGCAAAGTACGCAAGTTTTAATGAGTCATGCACAACGATTACCATAATTCACAAGCTACTATAAAAATTCACACCAAAAGTCATCATATTCACTTGTTCTTCACCAATTGTTGCCATATACCATGGTTAAGTCAGGAATAACCAAAGCTGTTATAAAATTTATGAGTTTTAATCCCTTACACTTGGTTGATCTTGAGTCTTCGCAGAATGCTCATTTGCTTTTGGCTCTGCCTCTCCCAATAATACTGCTGGAACAAATGCTCTAAAAGGAACATATAAAAATCCACCTTAGGTTTCAAGCTGGCAAATTTTGTATATAAGGTAACCAGAATTAAGTTTAATATAAAATGTATTTGTAAAGACTGACACCATTCTTTTAACTTGATTTGAAGATTTTCTAGCCACAACAAACCTGAGATCTGGTAAGCATTCATAGAAGGCTCTAGTATCTTCATCATCCCACAAAGCTTCAAGGAGAGAAGCATCTTTCCCTGCTGCAGGTGATGAAGCGTCCTCCCCACTAGTAACCCTAGTTGTATGACCATCTTCTGGCATCACTGGAGGTTGCATATCAAGTGCTTCTGCTAAACTGATATGAAGAAATTATATGTCAAGGGAAAAGCCATCAGCACATAATACAGATGATGCAAGCTGAAGGGGATTACTTTATAGCCTCCTAAAATACAAGTACCACTATGTGCAACCAGGAAGAATCAACCAAAGCATTAACCCAAGCAAGAAAGAGGGGGGCAGAGCACATAATTGCAGCTACAAATTCACCAACACTACACATGTCATAATTTTTTTTTATCAAGAGCCTATATTCAATTCTAAGGCCCATAATAGGAACGCCAGCAATTACACAGTTCTCAGCATCGGAAATCCTCTACTTAAAAGTTTCTAAAAAATTCTTGACAAGTTGTTAATTAGCTTACAAGCTTTCTTGCAAGTTGAGATTGAAGTGAAAATCGAGGCTATGAACCAAAGCCAGCAAGCAACAAAGAACTTTCAGGTAAACATTTATAAATGAGAAACATGAAATGATATGTCTTGCTTAGCTATGCAAGTTAAACAATTGACAACAGAAAAATCAAAAAGTCTACTCTGCACACTGGTTTCAGCAGCAAGTTTTATGCCTCCCAGCAATGGCTTTTCTCATCTTCAGCCCCAGAAACTTCATCCAACAAATGACCACAGCACATTGGTTTGACAAACTTCCATTTGCAGTCTAGTTAAAGAGATAATCTTTTGATATGTCCGGAGTGGCATATCTTTTTTAATCAGAATTAAATTTCACATAAACAACCTTTATACAAAATCATCATTCATGAAATTAAGAACAAGTACAATAATAATGGTTGCGATATCAAGTAATAAGGTAGAAAGGTTAAGGATTCAGAAAGGCAGATGTAAAGGAAGGAGCAGCAGGAGAGAGAAAATTCACTTGGAAATATGGCATGCTTTAATTGTTACAATGTACGTCCTGCTGCTTGAATGGAGTCTACTTCTCTAGTCACCACAGAATAAATACAAAAAGAAAATGACATTGACAAGCAAACTTACGATGACACATTACGGTACAATTGGTCATAAGATTTTCGCAGCTTTTCATACGATGAAACATTATCATCACTCAGCTCTCCTTTAGCATTCAGCATCTTTGCATTTTCATGCTCCATTTGACGAAGTGACTGTTAAGAGATAAAAATCTATCATTTACTGGCATCTTAGAAAATAGAAGTATAAAAAGAGATGAATGGAAAGAAACAAAGTTCCTCATTCAGACAAGAGCCCGGAAAAATTAAGATTACAAAGTTGGACTAAAATAAACAGCTAAAGGCAGTAAAAATCTTACAGCATGCTCTGACTGAAGTAGTTCAGCGACAACATCATAATATGTATGAAAGGCTTTCCTGAAGATTTTCTTTTGATCAGTGGTGATGCTAAGGCCCTTGAGAAACTGCAGAGAAATGTCAGAATGTAAGGCAAACTAAAACATGATTGACAAAGTAATCTTAAAAGATCTAAAGACAACAAATAATGTGAATAGTACATGTAAATGAGATAGATATTATCACAAATAAAAGAAAGGTGCTAATCAGGACTAAGATAAATGCAAACTAGAATGAGATTGGCAATGTAAATTAAAGGACCTGAAAACAAAAAAAATGTGAACTGTAAAAGTAAATGAGATAGAAATTACCACCAAAAAAGGTGCTTACATGAGTAAGATAAACTCAGGATCACACAATATATCTTTACAATTAACCAGGTCAGAAGAGAGGATTGAAAGGGAAAGAATAAAAAAAAGAAGCAGCACCTCTTCCTGGGTTTCTTGTCCAGATAGGGGAAGCCCCAGAAAAACTCTTCCTTGTCGAGCAAAACTAGCAAGGAGAGTCAAATTTGTCTGAGTAGTATCTCTGTCCTTCAAGTTTTCTATACTAGTAAGATCCTTAATAATATTGATGAAAATACTGCTGTCTTCTGTAACTCCAACAAAGTAAAGTTCCAAAAGCAGTTTTAAGGTGCTTCGCTTCTTCATAGCCTTTGAGTTCTTGTCCACGTCCAAGTCTTCCCCTGATTTTCCAGGAAAAAAGACCTTTAAGAGCCCTTGTACCAGGCTTGGCGAGAAGTCTTTGTACCGTTGATGAAGCAATGAACAGATCTTTCCAAGAAAAGCAAGTGTTAAAATAGTTCAGAAGGGCAGACAAAATGATAAACATACCATGTGGGCTTCATGCAAAAAGTTCAAAGTAAAATGCAGTTTTCAATGAACAGAAAAAACTTGCAAGTTACGGTATAATGCTACACATAACTAGTTATTGTCCCTTGAGAGTTTTGCAAAGTCCCTGCTAGCTGAGAATTATCGCAGACTTGACCCGTCAAAATTTAAAGGTGTATGAACATGAGAACAAAGCACTACAAGCAAGGCATTAATTAACTAATCCAGAAACTTGAAACAATCAAAGAAATTTGCAAAACACAGTAAAAACCTAAAGCAGATTCAAAACAAAGAAAAACAGGACAATTAAGCCAAGCAAATAAGTGCATGTTGGACAATGACAAGGTTGCCAAAGTGCTACTTGGTGATAGTGCAATATATAATTTTACAGTACACTTCTGAAAAACTTACTGTAAGCATTCGACTGTTTTATAACATACCACTTCAGATATTTTCATGATCTTAGGCATGCAATAGCCCAGTTCATAGTCCCAAATTGAATGAATAACCAATAGCTTGAATACAATTTAATATAATTACCATTATCCAGCCACTAAAAAGGTGATCCCTAAAGACATGTCGCTGATTTGCAAAAAACATGTTCCGCAGCTAGTGAATCATATCCACAAACGGACACGCCCAAAAAAAAATTCTGCTTGCAATTTTAAAAGCTACCTGAACAGCTGCTTGTATGTCAGAAGATCTAAGTTTTGCATCACAAATGGATGTCACAGCTTCACTGACAAATTTGCTAAGGTTCACATTTCTCAACTCTTCCATCAGTCCTTCCTTCTGTTCTTCATTTATCTGCTTTAATTTTTTGATAACAGCAGTATTGCGCTTAATGCTGGAATCCAGTGTCCTGAGAAATCCTGAATCTGGCAACGGTGGTAAATTGTATCAACCTCTCCTGCATTCTAGAATTAATACAGAAGGTATCTTTTTGTTTGAAACGTAGCAGCATACAGTAAAAGACTCAAATCACTTTCAAAAGGATGAAAGATTGTGAATCCAGCTGGAATCAAAAGGCATTAGATTTTTTTATATAAAAAAAACATGGCAGCTATATTCGAATTAAAGACTAGAGTCATCTTTAAAATATCTAGGGGGTATTAGTCAGGTATGAAGAACAGAGTGTATCTGTCGAAGTCTCTCTAGCAAGTTTTAGAAAACCCAACCACAAGAGAACTCTCTCCACTAAGATTGCACGTCTATGAAAGAATTTAAAGCATGATTCACCTTAAAAAAGGATTCATGAGTTCAAGAATATCCATTTCTGGAGTGAAAAGAGGAAGATTTTTAGACATTGTGGATTAAACTAGAAAGCTCAAGAATATTTCCCAAGTCTTTAATTAAATTCAGTCTATGCTGCTGTCATTTTTTAAATTCCAACGGTACAAAATTGTCAGCCACCTTTGCCATCATTTCTTACGTCTTGTAATGCCACCACAGCAGCCAGCACAACAGCAATGCTGTTACTGGACTTATTAAAAATCCTATTGATACTAAAAGAAGGTTGCATTTCATGACTTACTACCGAAAGCATGATGTCAAAACCTATCACCACTACTAACCATCCTTTGCATCACATTGATTATCATTACCGCCATTGAAATATTCTGTCACAAATATGATCACCTCTCACTGTCCTTAGTTCCTTACCCTTTTCACGCCATCACCAAAATGCTACCACCATTCCTTGATTTCTAGATGGTTTTTTCTATAACCATCTCGTGAATGTAGCCCTATACGAGAAGCACCAACCAATCTCTACCTGCATGAGCATGCCCACTCTCTCCTACTACATCCTATTGTGGCAACATCATGCAGCACATTCTGAATAAAAACATCATCCTCTCTGGATCCTAATAAACAGTAGTGGTGCTAAGGGGAAAAACATCAGAGAATAACCAACATGGATTCAATCAGACACTATAAAAACCCTACCAAATTTGACAAGGTCAAACATTCATTTTTGGATAGCCAAAATAACACAACATCAATAGTAAAGAGGCAATGCGCCAAGGAATTTCTACCCATTACATAAGATAAAAATCAGTAAAAATAATAAATCAACAGAACAAATAGAGTCATCTGCACTTACAAAAGATTACTCAACACACAATGAAGGTAAAGTCCCGTATTCAATTATCTAATAAGGAGGAAGTGAGGAATGGACCAGAGCCCCAGAAATGTGTGTTTAATATCAGCCTTCAAGAAACCTTATTTCCAGACTCTTTTATTATCATCAGCATTATCAGCCTAATGCCTTTTGTTCATATCTATCAGGCTAAAACAACGAAACAACTAACAAGCCTTTATTCTTTTCAATCACCAAAAAAAAAAAGTTTCAAAAAAAATTCAGCAAAACCAGACACTGCCAGGTGAGCTTATCCATTTCAGTAACAACTAAACAGTTAAACAGCCCTAAAAAATTCTCGTAACATAACCAACCAGGCCTTTCAGGATTCAAATTGCTTTGACGAAGAGCAACTTTTGCCTCGATAGATTTCTTCATTTCCTCGAGTCGAGCAACCGCTTCCTGACAAACAAAACAAGTCTTCTTAACAACATTGCTTGAAAAAATACAACAAAAAAGAAAATGATAACAATTGCAACAACTACTGCATATTCTCAGTAGTTTCGTTGAAGCCAAAAACTAATGAAAATTTCAACTTGAACATCATAAACTAATATTTGTTGTTAAACAAAAACTAACATGATTCAGAAATTATTAAAGCACACAGATTAAAATACTAAAACTGACAGAAACAAAAACAGCAATCGCACCTCATCGTCTTGCTTTCTAGGAGTTACACTTCCACCACGGCTCTCATCTTCGTGGTGATCCATCTTCCTCTAATTGTAAACCAATAATTTGTCAAAAGAAAACCTAGAATAACAAATTTCACAGTTTAACTCGCCAATAAAACCCTAGAATTAGCACTGGTTATTGAAACTAAAAGGAACGCGGGGAATAAGAACCAAGCGACCTGCATTGTCTCCTTGATTGTTGTTGCTTGTGTAGTATACATGAGTATATAGATAGTTAGTGGAGAGAGAACATTAGGGTTTACCTGATCGGAGGTTGAACCGGGGAGGAACCGGGAAAGTAAAGGAAATTGCGAGGGGGAGAGGAAGGCTAAGCCCAGGGTTTGTTTGGGTTCGAGAAAAAGACCCTTAGATTTTGGAACCTAGGTCAGGGATCAATACTCGGGTTAGATGCGCGAGTTAATTGCACATTTGCGTGGTAATTAAATTGCGACGTCACGTTAAGGTTATGTTTGGTTTAAATGATAGTACTTTTTTTTTTTTTTTTTATGATTGGGGCCAAAGCCCAAGAAATTACAAAGTAAGTTAAGTAACTGTTCTCGGACAGGGCAAGGCTACCGGTTTATAGCCTGTTGTTTGTCTTGGTGCCTTTTAGAGAATTTGAATTTTTTTTAAAAAAATTAATTTTTTTTTATTTTTAAATAGTTTTAATATATTAATATTAAAAAAAAATTTAAAAAAATACAAATAAAATTATTTCAATATATTTTTAAACAAAACATATTTTTAAAAGGAATTGTTACTACAATATCAAATATTATAGTAGCATTTGTTAACATGGTTTATTGTCAAAACATTAATATTTTTATTTAAAATTAATTTTTTAATATTTAAAAAAAAAATTGGTATAGTAATGTTAAAAATAAATTTTAAAAAATAAAAAAATATTATTTTAATATAATTTTAAATAAAAAATATTTTAAAAATAAATTACTACTACAAACATTACCGTACTTTACATTACCTACCTCAGAATGATATTAAAATGATGGTTGCTTCACATTCCCCAAATGTTTATTATGGACAACTCATGCTTTGTGAGTTAGAAAGAGTTGTATTTTTAACTTGTATTTTTAAAAAAATTAATTTTTTTTGTTAAAAATTATTTTTTATATATATTTTAAATTGTTTTGATACACTGATTTTAAAAATAATTTTTAAAAAATAAAAAATATATAATTTTAATATATTTTAATATAAAAATAATTATAACCACACTTAACCATTTATTATTCAGGATGACAAGTGCGCTTCGCTTTATCGTATAGTTTGTTTTTATTTTATTTTTTTGAGATAGGGTCTAAAGCCTAATAAATTACAAAGTAACTATTCTCATACGGCAACCTTCCTGGTTTAAGTTGCTTTTAGTTGTGCAGTCAAAATGTTATTTATTGAAAATTTAAAATTTAAAAATTTTATTTAATATTAATATTTTTTATTGTTTTAATATGTCAATATCAAATATAAATTTTAAAAAAATAAAAAATATATTATTTAAATATATTTTCAAACAAAAATATTTTGAAACATAATATTTATTATATTCATATAAATTCATTTAAATGACAGGAGCTGCAGATCACCGGGTATTTATTAGGGCCTGTTTAGGAGTGTGGTTGCGGTTGCTTTTTAAAATGCTTTTCATTTTAAAATGTATTAAAATGATATTTTTTTATTTTTTTTAAATTATTTTTAAAATCAGTATATCAAAACGATTCAAAATATAAAAAAAAAAAATTTGCAAAACAAAAATTGAAATTTTTAAAAACATGAGTTGCCGTATCTCCAAACGCTTTCTAAAAATGAATCAAGTGAGAATAATAACTGTGATGAAAAAACATCATGGTTAATTCACCTTTGTTATAGCTATCATGGAAATTAACATGTTGCTGTTATTAGTAATATCATGTTATGAATCTGCCACTGCCATTACTGTTATCTGTATCATTTTTGTTACGATAATAACACTCGCTTTCAATACCTTCATCGAGTAATTTTTATTAACTGGTCCTTTTCATCTTTATAGGAGAAACAGAAACTATTTTAAATTTCATTTCAGTTCATACACTGTTACAATTTCAGCATTGTGACAGAGTATCCTTCATCCAGCTTCCAAAAAATTATCTGTTCAGCATTCTAAATATTTTTATCCTGGGCATCGCTTAGCTTGGCCCAATAACTCAACATATAACAACAACTATCGCAGAACCACAGTTCTGTCATCTGGACCCAAATCAGTTTAGTCATGGCACGAGCCTGTTAGAAACAATACGGTCCAAGGAAGCACCGAAAACAGAATCCAAAAGTTTTAAATTGAAGCTCAGTTCCTTGAACAACAATGTGATCGTAACAGGTTACAAGGCAGGTCTGTTTACTTGACCTTCTTCTGTGATGCACGTTGAGATTTGAAGACCATGTTCTTGACTTGTCAGTTGTCACCACGTGATTTTGCTCGAGGAGGGAGTGAGCAAAATGTATTGGATTACACTACCAGAAGGAAACATACGGTTTCTTTTCTTAGAAGATCTATGTTTATAGCTCATAAATTTTGAATGGTCTCCTTGCAGAGAAGCCAAATTTTCATCGCAGACAATTCAATGGTGAATTCTTGTGGCATATCCCCCACACTGATTTTCAATGCTAATTATACGGAACATGAATTAAACCAAAGCCACATTTCACTTGGGGCTGGGCTGGCACAGGTACAGAACAGAAGGGTGCTTAATCCTCAAATTCAAAGCTGCCACTGCAATATTATCCTATATATATCCAAGGAAATTGTCATTTTTTTCCCCTTTCCTTGAACAATGGTCAAGTAATTTATTGACATCTGATTCTAAGGATCAAAGTCCCCATCGTTCTAGCTACGCTTGGTAGTTTCAATCTCTCCATCAACGTCAAAACAAGTTTATCTAGCTAATGTGATCCAAATTTGTCAAATGGCTCGTTGCCCTCATATTTCCATGTTCACACACTAGGGCTTGAGTGGAAAGTGGTTGAAGTGAACGAAAATTTAGGATGGAAACTTATGGTTTGACACGCATGAACCTGGTGAACAGCCCAAGGTCACAGGAGACCTTGACTCTTATTTTTCTCAGATATTTTCACTCAAACATCAGACTGTAGTGTCAGCCTAAAAACATATTGGTGTTTTTTTTATGGCGCACCTTACTTAGCCTCGAGTCCCTAGCCATGAGGCCATATGCCTCGTTTGTTCTGATAAATGTCACCTGGGAAGCTGTAGTCTTTGTTAAATTAATTGTTTTTACGCTACATTCTTTTTTCGCACTAACTGACCAACCATGGCGCATTACTTCTCAATATCACTGTAGTCATACCTCACCTTGACGTGCAATTTGGTTGAAAACCATATGCTTTTGAGCCATGTGATGCTGCTTCATAAACGATCACAGGAAGTGCGTAGAATATATGAAAAGACTCTTCGGGTGGGGGAGCCAGGAACTGGTTCTGCTGCCACTATCAAAGAAATGTTTTGTTTTTGACGAAATCCATGTTGCCACTACTGAGATTTTTAAAAGATGATAAATATTTATTTTCATATACTGCCTTGAAATTAGGGCCTATCCATATCAAATCATGACTGAGAAAACCATAAAAAAAATTTAACAACTACAAAGAAACAGCTGTCTAACATCAGAATTTCCACTTCTATAATTGAATTTAAGCTTTCATTTATCTTGAGTTTAAAAATCATTTCCACACTGTGTGGATCCTTTTGTATGCCACTCAGCTCCACATATATACCCCACCATCCTCTCTCGACTCTACATATATACCCCACCAGTCCCTTACCCCTCACCAAATAATCCCTTTCTTCATCTTCTCTTCTATTACCAGCGACTTTGAAAAAAAAAAAAAAAAACTCTCCTTAGTATCCGTGCTCCTTGACAGGCCTTAGTTTTGTGATTCTCCTCTGTTTGAAAACAGACTTTGTGTTCTGTTTCTACTACTTGACAATTTTAAACAATGGAAGATAAGTATCAGGAGAGACCAAAAAGGTCAGGATCAGCAATGGTTCCTCCACAAAGGGGTCAAGTTAAGGCTAGGATATTCAAGGAGCTGGTCCAGAAAGTAAAGAATGTTGTTTCAGTGGCTGGATTGTCAAAGAAGGGAAATGGAAATGGTGGCTCAGCTTCCACGAGCACATATACTTCAGAGGGACATTCAGATTCTTGACCTTGAAATGATTGTGGCAACCAACTCTTCTCCTTCGCTTCATTTCCTTATTCACCAGATTAAGCTTTCTTAACCCGTGTTCACCGTTCTTTTTCGTTGTTTATTTTCAATAAATTGACTTCGAGGCACACGAATAGGAATATCCTCCCTCTTCATTTTAGCCAGTTAGGAGGTGGACTGGAGATGGACTTGGTTGATTAAGAATGTTGCTGCAAGTAAATATAGGTTATATGGTGATTGTGAATTTCTTAAATTCCGGGTTCATTTGCTGGATTCCCAGCTGTTTCACATTTCATCTATAAACATGCATTTATAAAATTTGATTTTCTTATTTTATGCCAAGTTTTACAGGGTGTTTATGTTTTTGGAGCTAGACTGGACGCGAGTCTGTTTCGTTTCTGGGATAAAACTTCATTCATCTCTGAATTTGCTAATATTACAAAGAGTTTCTGTTTCTTGTCTTCTTCTTTTTCTGCTTTAATGTCCATGCTGTTAGCAGAAGGTAAAGGCATTGCAGAACTCTTTTCAGTTAACTAAAGGCAGAAGAGAAATGGTGGTGGAATGTTCGAAGAATAATTCACAATTGCGTCTGTTATCTTTATAAATCACAAAGCAAATAACAGATATCAAATGATTCCATTCTTGAACAAGGGCTCTCCGTAGAACTTCTATTCGAAGATCCTAACTATTTCTTCCCTCGTTAGTATTGCATACTTTTAACCTCTTAGTTTGCTTGCCAAGCTTGCAATTTCCACAGCAGTTTTTGGTTTCTGTCTAATGAGAACTGGACCAGTGATCCGCTGATCGTACGAGGAAAGGGAAAGAAAAGAACAAAAGGGCTGCCCCTCGACCTCTCTCTCTTCTTTTCTATTGTCTCTTCTTTTTTTCTCACATATTTTTTTCTCTAGCTGTCCACGCATTTTAATACACCACCCAACACAAATCATATCACCTTCTCTTGTCAGTAATCAACCTCTAATAATACCCTCGTCACCAATAGCTTATTTTCAAGATCCAACCTCTCCACAAATGGTATACATAGCACACTAACCAATACTCAACTTTCTAGTAAAATATATATTCCCCGTTATCTTTTCCTTTTCATTGGGTAAGCATGGGTGTCTATAAACATCACAAGTAAGCTGGAGAGAAGGGAATACACTCAAGCCAAGCGGACTTCATTTCTCTCTTTCCTGCACGCTCTCACTCTTATTTTTCATACACTTTTATTTTATATAAATTTCACTTCTCCTATATTTATTAATTTAAATATTAAAAGGTCTCTCGTTCCGAGAGATAATTTGTTTATTAGGTGAATGAACATTCGCTGAGAAGATCAAGACCGGCATCTTAGTAATTTAGTCTGAGGTTTCTCACGAATTCAATATTATCTGATAATTTTTTCTTTAATAATTTTTTCTTCTTTGTTGACATACGATAACCTTTTCTTTCTTTTCTCAAACCAGAGATTCTTGCTCTATTCTCAATTTTGATCCCCTAATTTTAATTTTCTTGTAAATAACAAAACCAGATGTATTTTTGTAAAATCAATCTCTAATAGCGTAATATCAAGGATTAAAGAAAAAAAAAGAAAGCAAAAATAAATAAATTGGAGGAACGAAAAAAACAAGTCATTGTGCGAATTCATCGTGGCTTGTGATGGGATTAACAGTAAAAATCGGAGCTATTTTAAATTTCTTCCTGACAGGAAGAACAAAAGGAGAGGACAAAATGCATCTTTCTAAAGCCCCTCCAACAGTGTGAACACATAATAAAATACAATATTTGCGAGTTATTAATTAAAGCTTGGCTCCGAATTAGAAAGTCTGTTTAAGCATACACATGTGGTGTCCTTCAGCAGGAAAAAATATCATAGGATTTTGTTTTTTCAGTTGGAGTTGTGACGAGCTTTTCAAAGCATCAAGAGGCAAATGTATCAGCAATTAAAAGAAACATCGAGCATGCATTTATTTTAATCTTGCTATGGGTGCCAGCGAGCATACCAAACCTTGACCTTTTCAAAGGGTGACTACACTTGAATATGACAAGGAATTAAGGATTACAATCTCAAAAGTTTCAGGTCTTTTGACCGTATAGAAGTTTTGATGGCAGCTGTAAAACAGGGACAAATATGTTTGGTTACAAAGGTTAGATGTCTGCCACAACATAGCAGTAGACTATTCTTTATCTTTATCTTTATCTGCATCTGTTATTCTGTCAATTCTTGTCTTTATTTCATTTACTTGCAATATAATTCCAGAGACAACATTTCCTGATGGGTTCCACATCTTGTTTGTAATGTTATTGTATCGAACACAAACCCACCACAGAATGTCCCGTTCACTATGTTCGACAGTGCTATGTGTTCACACTGTGCTTTAAACTTTGTGATTATTTGGCTTTATATTCATGCTCTCAATCTCCAGGATATAAAGACCCCAACCTGTGGTACCATGCCTTGCTTGTGTTTCTCCTTTCTTCTTCTCCAGTGACTTTCAAAGCTTCTTTCTTGTCCTCCCTTATCCCTTGGAAACACACCCTGCCGATTTTCTCTCGGATCAGAAGCATGGACAACAAAAATGGCACCCCAGAGGAGAAAGGAAATGCTAGCCTTCCACCAAGAAGGGGTCAAATCAAAGCCAAAATTGGTGAAGACCTAAAGACATTTATAACAGGATGGGTAGGGGGAAAGAGTGATAAAGATGGTAGCAAAAACTTGATCTATTTTCCAGAAAGTGGCTCTTGCTCCAAGTAAACATGGTCAACTGGCTGTGTTATTCTTAGTCTAGTATCTCAAGAGAGGAAAATGAGGGGGCGGCGGGGATGGGTTTGTGGTTGTTTAGATTAGCTCGAATGTAACTCGAATAATTCTATTGATTTTAAAGTTAATAATTATATAAAGTTTATAGTAATTCTGAGAGAAAACTCAAACTTATAATCATTAAAAAATAAATTCAAAATTTAACTAATTAGGTACCTCTGGACCTCAGGATTGGATGGGTTTTTTTTTAGCAGTATCTGTTGTTTTTAGAACTTGCTTGGGAGTTGGGAAGTTGTCACCGTGCAAGCACTCCTTTCTTTGCCATTTCCTGCACTTATTTTGTAATTTATGTAATGCATGTATGTGGACCCCCCTGTTTCTTTCTCTGAACTGTCAGCTCTCGGTGGTTTATTTATTAACATCGTATCTGTGTGCAACTTCCATGATTTTCCTCTTTGTTTTGCTCTCTTATTCTTTATTCTTGAAGACTTTGGTCATTCAAAGCACTGAGGGTTCATTGCCTCAAGATCACAAAGGACTTTCGCATCACCGTGCCATCGGGGGAAGAGAATGTATAAATCCATTCTAGTTTTGAACCAAGTATCACTATGATTTCATTTACTTTTGAATTTTGAATTTAACGATCATCCTTTGACATTTAATCACTGGCAAACCAGAAGATTTAAAGGAAAATATGGACTGAAACGACAAACAAAATATATTGCTGAAAAATGTAAGATTATTAAATTATTTTACATTACGGTATCCTTGATTCTCTAAGATTATTAAATTATTCTAGGCTATATGTCATCCTGATTTTCGACTAAAAATATATTTATTTTTATGTTTTAAAAATATTTAAAAAAAATTAAATTTTTTTATTTTTTTTATTTCAAATTAATATGTTTAAATTTTGATGTTATGATGTTAAAAATATTTTAAAAAAAAATTTTAATATACTTCTGAGTGAAAAAAAACCGTTACCACATTTCCAAACACCTATTAAAACATATAACTACATCCACGGCGTTAAATTTATATATAGACATTGCAATTTTACAGTGGACCGACATGGAAGAAGTGACACTTCTGAGAGTTATTTAAGAGTTTCGTTTAAAACTGGAAATCCAATGGAATGAAAGTGGATAAATATATGGAGCATGCCCTTTACAGAGAAATGGTCCAATAGCCATCCAAAAGCCATTCTCACTAGTGTCTCGGGCCTCTAATGTACAAGAAGACTTGACTGTCTTACCTTTCTTATTTTTCTATCCTCTTGTCTGAAAGCGATGACAAATAATTAATGCCCTCCACTGCCTTCTCTTTACTTCAAAAAATCCATCTTCCTGTCAATCGTGGATTACATCCACATGAAATACCATATAATTTCTTATGCAGATCGCAATCTTTATTGGGAAAGGCATGTGTTTGTTGAGAATTAATCAACATTCAAAGGAGGAGTCCGAGCTTGACCAGTCTCTTGTGGCTAGAAGGTGATGTGAAAAGAAATTAATAGTAAATTCTACATGGCATTAGAGGGAATCCGTACAATTCATCTCAGTTCATGTAAAAAAATTCTTCAAAGACAAGACAAGAGATACACGTTTCGGGTTTGACAAGGCAATCAATTACTAAGTAGACTTGACTCAGAAGATACTGAAAACGTTTCTATGCTTTCTAAGCCAATCCAAATATATTGTTGATACTCTTTCACCACGTGTGATCTGTGTGAATTGAATTCAATGAGTGCTACTCAAAACAACACTTCTCTTTTTTTTACTTCAGGACTATCTTGCACCAACAATTCATGCCAGCGCAAACCATGTCTCCGACTCCGAGGTCGAACCCCGTCTACAATGCTGGCTTGGAGTGCCTGCCTTTTCCAGGACAGAATACGAAATGGCAAGCCTCGACCATTTTATACCTGTAGCTCGCATGGAAGAACAGCATTTCATTCTCTCGAATGAGTAAAAACAGAGAGGATAATCTCTCTTTAGCCGATATGCTTTCAAGGTGGAGAGATACCGGAATTGTGTAGTAAGTTTCCACCAACTATTATTGAACTAATTAAAGTTAATTCAGGCTCGTTTAGTATTGGTCTCCAAAATACCTAAAAAAAAAAAAGTTGACCCAAGTTTGTCTTACTTTGGTGTTTGTATCGTAAAACTTCATAATCGTGGCTTACATTCAGCATCATTGAATAAAATCCCTTTCTTGTAACATCATCCTGAGAAAACCTGTATCTTTCGATGCATTGTATGTGAACTTGCAAGGAACTCCCTGGTGTTGTGAAATTCTGTCAATTCAAAATGGAAAGATCCTTCTCTGCATGCTCTGTTAACACTCGCTGGCATTTATCTCATCAGACATGAGTATCCAATTACCACTGCCAATTGTTTGACTTGGCTTCTTGATAGAAGCCAGCCAGGCAAATTGACTTGAAGTTGAACGGGCCCTAAATGTCATTTTGGTGTCCATTTCGCTCCCTGCTCAGCTACAGTCTACAATATTTGTTGAAGAATCAACGTTCAAAGTAGGAATTTGAGCGTGATGAATATTTATGTAAGTATGCGTTCATCTTAATTTAATAATTTAAATTGTTAAATGAGATATTAAAATATTATTTATATTATTTTTTAATATATAATTTTAAATAAAAATTTTTTAGGCTTGAAATTTGCATAAATTCATATTATTTTTTATTTAATTTTTATTAATTAAATAAAAAAAATAATATTCGAACTTGTGATCTTCATCAATGTTATAATATTATATTAAAAAAAATCATTTTAATTTAATAATTTAAATTATTAGATAAGTATATTATTTTTTAAAAGAAAAATATGTATATAGAAGAAAAATAATAGTGATCTTATTGGCTTCCGGCCCCGGGTCCATGCTCCATGGTTTTCTGTGTGGAAAAATAGATCCTCAAATCCCATGTCTAGAAAGGCAAGCTAGACTCACACTTGCAGATTCCTGATAGGACGATAATTTATTTCAAAGGGACTTGACTAGATTGAGATGGATTTGTGGGTCCATTAAGATTAATGCTCTTGCACTTTCTAATCCTGTCCGATACTGATATTTTTTCTACATGTGGGTTCAATGTGAATTGAGTTCCATGGAGGAGTATGATACGGCTGGAGCCAAGCAGCAGTTTCTTTGACTTCAATCCCTTCGCATCATCCACCTCATGTCAGAACAAGTCATCAATTCAATTAGCACTGAGGGTCTCGGCCTGGGAGGGGCTTATCTCTTCTGCTGTTCCAGGGTTTGAGTTATCTTGTGCATGTCTGTTATCTTTGCAGTGTTTTACATGTTTATTGGATTTACAGGGTATTCAGTGGACTGTAGGATTAGTCGTGGTACGCGTAAACTGATCCGGACACCCACATAAATAAAATAAAAAAAAGTCATCAATTAAATTAGACACGAAATCTACCCGGATAAGAGGTTTTTTTAATATATTAAAATATTATTTTTTTTAATTTTAAAATATTATTTTTGATATTAACATATTAAAATAATCTAAAAAAATAAAAAAAAATATTAATTTGAAAAAAAAATAAAAAAAAATTTAATTTTTTAAAAAAATACTTTTAAAATATAAAAACAAATACGGAATCTTAAGAATACTGGTCCGTTTCAGCATCATATCAAACCCTTGCATGATCCAATACAATGTATGTGAACTTGCAGAGAATTTGTCCACGCTTGGAATATCAATTTTCGCTTGGAATATCAATTTTAAAATGACAGCACTTTTACTTTCTTAATGGTTAATTTCGTTTAATTTATCTGACTTAACTCGCGCTGGTAGGATGAAGTTCAATGTGATACAGCAAACAAACTAATTTAAAATTGCTTTGAATATGCCCCGGCAGACTCACGCTTTGGAGCTTTGTAAAACAATTTCAAAATGTGATTGGCATTACTCTAAAACGAAAGAATAAATCATCCATGTCTACTGCTTTAACCTGCTTCTTAGCAGAAGCCAGCCGAGCAATTCAATTTGATGTTGAAGAGGGCCTACATGTCTTCTGTCTTTTTATTCTTGTCTATATTTACAAATGATGTCAGGTTGCCTATGAGAGAGTGCTGGTCGTTTGAATCTTGCCTTAAAACTTAAGCCATTATTTTTTTTAATTGTGAATGTTTGAATTATTTTACACGTAATTCGATTAATTTTGCGAGATCAGATCTTGAAATTAACAACTAGATAAGCCTCCAGTAATCCTGAAATTTGTGGCCCTCAAACTATTAACTTTTAAAAAACAAATCTAAAACCTGACTATTTAATCTAGACACATGTTACCTCATATTCCTTGAATGTTTCTTTTAATTAGACTTGGATGTTTTCCAAAGATTTATTACACAATCAATAGATCAAGTAACTAGATAAGCCTCCAGTGATCCTGAAATTTGTGGCCCTCAAACTATTAACTTTTAAAAAACAAATCTAAAACCTGACTATTTAAGCTAAACACATGTTACCCCATATTCCTTGAATGTTTCTTTTAATTAGACTTGGATGTTTTCCAAAGATTTATTACACAATCAATAGATCAAGTAACTAGATAAGCCTTCAGTGATCCTGAAATTTGTGGCCCTCAAACTATTAACTTTTAAAAAACAAATCTAAAACCTGACTATTTAAGCTAAACACATGTTACCCCATATTCCTTGAATGTTTCTTTTAATTAGACTTGGATGTTTTCCAAAGATTTATTACACAATCAATAGATCAAGTAACTAGATAAGCCTTCGAAGGATCCCGAAATTTGTGGCCCTCAAACTATTAACTTTTAAAAAACAAATCTAAAACCCGACTATTTAAGCTAAACACATGTTACCCCATATTCCTTGAATGTTTCTTTTAATTAGACTTGGATGTTTTCCAAAGATTTATTACACAATCAATAGATCAAGTAACTAGATAAGCCTCTAGTGATCCTGAAATTTGTGGCCCTCAAACTATTAACTTTTAAAAAACAAATCTAAAACCTGACTATTTAAGCTAAACACATGTTACCCCATATTCCTTGAATGTTTCTTTTAATTAGACTTGGATGTTTTCCAAAGATTTATTACACAATCAATAGATCAAGTAACTAGATAAGCCTCTAGTGATCCTGAAATTTGTGGCCCTCAAACTATTAACTTTTAAAAAACAAATCTAAAACCTGACTATTTAAGCTAAACACATGTTACCCCATATTCCTTGAATGTTTCTTTTAATTAGACTTGGATGTTTTCCAAAGATTTATTACACAATCAATAGATCAAGTAACTAGATAAGCCTCCAAGTGATCCCGAAATTTGTGGCCCTCAAACTATTAACTTTTAAAAAACAAATCTTAAACCTGACTATTTAAGCTAAACACATGTTACCCCATATTCCTTGAATGTTTCTTTTAATTAGACTTGGATGTTTTCCAAAGATTTATTACACAATCAATAGATCAAGTAACTAGATAAGCCTCTAGTGATCCTGAAATTTGTGGCCCTCAAACTATTAACTTTTAAAAAACAAATCTAAAACCTGACTATTTAAGCTAAACACATGTTACCCCATATTCCTTGAATGTTTCTTTTAATTAGACTTGGATGTTTTCCAAAGATTTATTACACAATCAATAGATCAAGTAACTAGATAAGCCTCCAATGGATCCCGAAATTTGTGGCCCTCAAACTATTAACTTTTAAAAAACAAATCTAAAACCTGACTATTTAATCTAGACACATGTTACCTCATATTCCTTGAATGTTTCTTTTAATTAGACTTGGATGTTTTCCAAAGATTTATTACACAATCAATAGATCAAGTAACTAGATAAGCCTCCAAGTGATCCCGAAATTTGTGGCCCTCAAACTATTAACTTTTAAAAAACAAATCTTAAACCCGACTATTTAAGCTAAACACATGTTACCCCATATTCCTTGAATGTTTCTTTTAATTAGACTTGGATGTTTTCCAAAGATTTATTACACAATCAATAGATCAAGTAACTAGATAAGCCTTCAGGATCCCGAAATTTGTGGCCCTCAAACTATTAACTTTTAAAAAACAAATCTAAAACCCGACTATTTAAGCTAAACACATGTTACCCCATATTCCTTGAATGTTTCTTTTAATTAGACTTGGATGTTTTCCAAAGATTTATTACACAATCAATAGATCAAGTAACTAGATAAACCTCTAGTGATCCTGAAATTTGTGGCCCTCAAACTATTAACTTTTAAAAAACAAATCTAAAACCTGACTATTTAAGCTAAACACATGTTACCCCATATTCCTTGAATGTTTCTTTTAATTTGACTTGGATGTTTTCCAAAGATTTATTACACAATCAATAGATCAAGTAACTAGATAAGCCTCTAGTGATCCTGAAATTTGTGGCCCTCAAACTATTAACTTTTAAAAAACAAATCTAAAACCTGACTATTTAAGCTAAACACATGTTACCCCATATTCCTTGAATGTTTCTTTTAATTAGACTTGGATGTTTTCCAAAGATTTATTACACAATCAATAGATCAAATAACTAGATAAGCCTCTAGTGATCCTGAAATTTATAGCCCTCAAACTATTAACTTTTAAAAAATAAATCTAAAACCTGACTATTTAAGCTAAACACATATTACCCCATATTTCTTGAATATTTCTTTTAATTTGACTTGGATGTTTTCCAAAGATTTATTACCACTTGGGAAAATAGACATGGAATGCCCTGAATGTCATCATATCTGCCCCGTGAAGCTTCTGTGCAGGTCCTAAAAGTCATGTCAAGGAGGTAAAAATTTTCTTCGTTTCCTAGGTCAGAGTCGATCAGCAACAATAGAATAAAAGAATGGAAAGAAGCAACCCAAAATGGTCCTTTCGTACACGTCGATGGCTATTGATCAACGGTGATCATCGACTTCTTATTATTAATGCAGTAAACGCCAGCAATTCAGGAGTACTGTGTACAATTCTTTGCTATGAGATAGCATGCCACTCATCTAAAATAGGATAGTTGGTGCAAGTCCTAAGAAGAATCTTGTTGCAAAGTGCGCCTACATGGCGGCTTCGAAAGTTACCATAAACAACTTAACCTGCCTCCGTATCTTAGGCTACTGCCATTTCTTATCAGCTGGAATGGACTTATTAAATCTGTGAAGTATTGATGGGAAAACAAGATCCACAAACAATCAATATGGATAAAATCTTCATATCAGAAGTGAACAACATAACAGAAAAATGCCCCAACTTATCATTTCCATCGACTTCGGTAAATTTGCAGAAAAATGCCCCAACTTGAAATGCGGATCAGTTCCATTGACATTGGTAAATTTGGTATTCTCACATTGGTCACTTGGTAGTAAATTGACATTTTCATCATCACCTCTCTCTCTCTCTCAAGATGACGCCTTAATACCTGGCCCATGGGTTTGAACAGATGTTTTTGACAAGCTAGCTTCAAGCTCATTTAGCTCATCCATATCCAGCTCGTCATCATCTTCATCCTCGTCAGGTAGGTCCTCTTCTGTATCAGCAACTGCCCCAGTCGATGTGCTTGGCACTGCTGCTGAATTGACCTTGGACTGAAATTAGACCAGAAAAACCATAGACCATCAAACACCAAAACCTGAACTTTAAAAAAAAATAATAATAATAAAACATTCAAAATACATGCACTTAATCTGTTCCAGATTCATGTTTTGGGTTTTGTACACTGAAAATATCCCAAATGCCTGAGCATTTCCAGAAGCCCATGAAAGCATTATAGAAAGAGCACAACTAATCATCATTTGACCATTTCCTAAAACCATAGACCATCAAACACCAAAACCTGAACTTTTTTAAAATAAAATAAAATAAAACATTCAAAATGCATGCACTTAACCTGTTACAGATTCATGTTTTGGGTTTTGTGCACTGAAAATATCCCAAATTCTTGAGCATTTCCAGAAGCCCATGAAAGCATTATAGAAAGAGCACAACTAATCATCATTTGACCATTTCCTAAATACACAAAACTCACATTGATATGAGAAGTCAGTGCGAGGCATCAAATAAACTGGACACAACACACAAGGTTCACTCTTTGCGAGTAAAAATGTGTTTAGGGGAGGAAGGAGACAAAGAACATGCCTTGGAACTAACTACTGTACAAAAATTAATCCAAAAGTTGAAGCCAGTGAAAAGTAAATTTTACTGACACAACTTAACAGATGTGAAACACAACCCTTAAGCAGGACTGGATGTCACAAGAGCAATGCTTTATTTGAGTGCACTGATTATGCTCCACAGGCCAAGCAAAAGCAAGGGATGGTGGGCATTTGAAGACCCAAGCAAAGAGGTCTTAACCCATACCCTAGCACCCCCACCAAATAGAAAAAAGTAGGATTCAAGAGAGGCAAATGACAAAGCACTCCAATTATTCACAAAGTTCCAAGTTAATGGAGGAGGAAAAGGAAACAAAAACATTTTAAAAGTCGTAACAAGGTTGCCAAGTGCTGAGACAATAGTTAACATGAAAGGACAAGATATAATGCAGAAGAAATTGAGATTCTGACAGTAATCTTTAAGTATGCCATAAGATGTTTGAATGGAAGAGCAAGCTCTTCCTCCCCGCACAATTATAAAAATGATGAAAGGAAAAGGAAAGCTTTGAAATCGGATTCATTGACCAGCACTATCATAAACTCCCACAAATTTTAGAGACCGCAACATTTAAAAGGTAGCAGGATTACCTTCTCTTCAGTAACCACAAGTTCTTCTCCCCTCTGGTAATTTTCATATGCCTCAGCATCATCCACAAATACACTTGAATCAGAGAGGAACAGCTCCCGGCCACTGATGTGAATTGTAAGTTGTATCAATCAGACATAAACAGCAAACTATATCATAGTGTAAGATAAAAGAAGAGTTTAAGACATACCTCATCCTATCATTCTTAGCTCTTTCTGCTCGTTTTGCGGCCAAGCCAGCCTCTCTTTCTTCCGCCTTCTTCGTCTTCCATTGTGTAAACAGCTCAGGAGTCATTGGAGTTGAGGCCGTTAATTTTGCACGCTTCACAAGTAGCACATGAACAATAGTAAAAACTCAGAAAAAATCACTGATAACTTGCCAAAATGAACTTAATAGACGGGAGACAATATAAAAGCTAATGAGAACCAATATGACCATTACCTGATTTTCAATCTCTTCTTCAATAGGAATTTTGTCTGCCTCTTCTTCTAGAAGTGCCTTCATTTGAGATTTTAAAACATATCCTGGAGGAAGAGCATGTCTGTAGTGGCAGTCTTTACCACCATTTGGGCAAGACCAAAACCAGCCATATTGTTTCTTCTCCACTACTTCCAGAAAGTACTTGCAAACCTGTGTAACAATATAAAGAAAGAATAAATAGATGCTACGTTTTACAAAGGGGTCTACTGAAAGCAATAGGGTGACAAATCACAATAAGCAAACACCAATGTGAAGAAGAAATCCAGGCTGATACCACACATACAGGTCTCTTTTATGTATAGGCATGTTGGATTGCTCATTGAGACAAATTTTATGTATATCTGGTTCTTTCAATCCGTCCACCTCCCCGGCAACTGAAAAGGAAAAGGTAAATGATGCAGCCCCGTCTCTCTAAAACAGTATCTACACCTCCACTAATGACACTACCCCCCCCCCCCCCAAAAAAAAAAAAAAACACACACAAACATCACTTGATTGGTGAGAAAGGGATGACAATTCTCGATGAAGCAGAGCAACAGAGAACATTTTCCTATGGTTTGTCGAGTGATATAAGATTTAAATCTAAGTACAGAAAGAGAACATAGAAAGAGCCAAAGGTAACCATGTAGAGAAATAACCATTGCAGCTTCTCATCACTTTCATCAGTTATGGGAACGATAAGCAATGTAAATGATGCAAATGAGAACATGCCCATTATGTCTTAGAAATTGGAAGGAATTAAAAATTTGATAGGCATGCCAACTTTAACAGGAATAAAAAAAAGGAAACGTATACTCCAGAGGCAAAAGTCAGCATACGATATCAGTCGGTTTATTCTGGTTATATTCATTCTTCTTCGACTCCACGACCTTCTCCAGAGTCTCTTGATCCCAATCCTCCATAGTGTCTTCATTTTCAATGACCCCGCCAAAAAAAGAAAAAATCATTATCACATTTACATCAATGACACAACGAGATAGAGAAATTCAAGGCTTCTATACAAACGATGACATTAACTTACCTTCATCACGCTTATCGCTGTAAATATCAATCTTTTCACCCTTTCTCTGAACATTCAAATCATGCGAAAACTTACATTTGAAACCTTTAGCACACTGCCCTGCCTTGAAAAATTCACATAGTATAGACTTGGGATCGACACCTATACGAAAACCACAATCCCATTTAAATGCCTAAATCAATCAATCCATATCACAACAAATACTAACCATAGTTTTAAATCACGGAATACATACCGACTGGCACTTTGGGCTGACTAACAGCAACTTTGAACAGATCATTCAGCTCCTTTTCTCTTGCTTTCTCTTCCTCTTTCTTTTTCTGCTCATTAAATGAATTTATTCATTATCATTTCGCTGAACCTCAAGCTAAAATTACTAAGTCCAAGAACAAAAATGAAACGGATCCAGAAAAGGAAAAATCTAAGCTAATATTCCAAAGCAAGCAGTAAAATTGAACAAAATATAAATATTAAAAAGAAAACCTTGGCGGCGATTTTACTAGGGTCTAGTTTGGGCTGGACGGCTTGTTGAAGATTTTGGACATATTTTTGAACGTTTTTGCTCTTGCTCTTGTTTTTCAGACCAAACGTTTTATCTTCAACGACCTTTTGCTTCTTCGCCAAATCGGCTTTTGATTGCTTTGGAGGCATTTTATCTTTTCCCTCTAGCAGTTTCAATCGATGTCGAGCAAAAAAGAGGGATTTTCAAGGAATTTTTTTAAAAATTGTTATCGATGGGTTGTGGGAAGGGTTTTGGGTGGATTTATGATAGTTATCGCTTTTCTCTCTTTTTAATTTTTATTGGACGAGTGGTGACGAGCTGGTGATGGCTGCGGAGCCTGGTTTTTGCGGTCTGATTGAAGGAGGAGTGGTGAGATGTGAAATGTCGAGTTTGTCCTTGCAGAGTTTATAGGATGCTAGGCAGTGTGTTAGTGGTTGGTTTTCAAATAACTTTTTATATTGAAATACATGTAAATAATTTTTTTATTTTTTAAAAATTATTTTTGACATTAACACATTAAAATAATTCAAAATATATTAATTATATTAAATTTTAATAAAAAAAAAATTAAATTTTTTTAAAAACACGATCTATACCAAATTTGAAGAGTTTATTTAATGTTTGTCATTCGTGTAGCGTATTGTTTTCAAATTCTAGTTCTAATCGTGGCTTGATTGAAATAATGACAAGTACGGAGTGTTTTTTTTCTTCTTAAACTGTGATTATTTTTAAAATATTTTTTATTTAAAAATAAATTAATATAATTTAAAGTAAAAATAATATATTTTTAAAAAATAATTTTAAAACACAAAAATAAACATTCTATTTTATTATCGTTCCAGGGAGAGAAGAAAAATACATATTTGATTGTTACTTCTTAAATCATAATAACCTGCGACACCCAGTTACATGGTTTGCATGGTGTTAACAGATGTCGCCGGGGCTTTTTTTATCTTCCTGTAGGTTTTATATATATAATGCATGTATCTATGATGTGGTTTATTTACGCTATTTGTTTGCATGTGATATTCTTTTTATACATGTCTTCCAACTGACATCGCCTTCTTTTCAATTTGAAAGCAACAATTCAAAAACCTGACAGAACAGAGCTACATGCATTCACGGCTTCTTGTTTCTAAATATTGAATTATATATGGAATTTAATTTAATTTTACATGTAATTTAATTTAATTTTACATGTAATTTAATTTTAATTGATAGTTTATTATAATTTTTATATGCTGAATAAAATATTAAATCTTATAATTGAATTCAACTATATTATTTTAAATACTAGTGGGATTTAATTGAATTAACAATCTTAACTATTTTACTTCCACTTTTTAATTCATAATTATATTGATTTTTATGGAATATAAAGGTTTTACATGAGAATATATTTGTTTTTTAACTATCATGTTTGAAATGAGGTGGCTGTAACAAATTGATTGATTCTGACATTGGACTTTCCAGTATGATATCAAATTAATAAGGTATAACTTAACTGATTAGACTCTAAATCTGCTTATTAAAGGTCACTGGTTCAAGCCTTACAAATCTCAAAATCACTAGAAGCTTATATGGTCGGTAATTTTATGGCTCATGAGATTAGTTGAGGTGCGCGTAAACTGGTTAGATATTTTGCCTTTTATTCATAATTGCGTTGAGTTTTATGTAATGTAAGGGTTTTGCACGGTGATATATTTGTTTTTTAACTACTCTATTTGAAGCAAGGTAATTGTAACAAGTTGATTGAGTCTTATATTGGACTTTCCAGTATGACAATAAGTTAATTAGGTGTAACTTAACTTGTTATGTTTTAAATTTGTTTTTTAAAAATTACTAATTTGAGTTTCATAAATCTCTGCCCCACCTGGAGACTTATATAGTCGGTAACTTCAGGGTTCATGAAACTAGTTGAGGTGCGTGTAAACTGGCTCAAACACCCATATTAATAAAAATAAATAAAGAAAACATGTAGATTATTAATCAAAAACACTACCACGATTGTGCTTTACATTTTGTGTGTTCTTTCATATGATCATGGCTTTGGATTATGTTTATAACAAACTAGATTTTCTCATGATATTAGCTGTTAATTTGGTATGAAAATGACGAAGCTAGGATTATGTTTTTTAATTAAATGGAAACTACACATGAAGAAAGAAAATCATAGTGCCTGTTGTTTAGTGGAGTGTTGAGGATTACATGTTTTGGCTTTTATACATGGCGTCTATTTATTTTTATTGTCTGATTTTTTGCTTTGCATAATTTTCAAGTGGAGGTGATGATAAAAAAAATTAGTGAAGATCTCACTAATTATGTGCCAAACACTGAAGCATATGAAGAGGGAGCCATGGTGTGTCTGATGAGATGGTTAGTAATAATAATAATAATAAAAAGACAAAAAAATATATTTTTTTAATAATATTTTCAGTGTTATTAAACTTGAACCAAAACCCAAACTAAAATAATAAAATACACAGAAAAAATTATATTTTTTGAAACTAATGTAATGTAAATATACCATAAATGTACGTGTGTGTGTGTGTATATATAGTATTTATAATTTCACAATACAGCACACACACGCACCTCAAATATATATACTACAATTTTGTTTTATGTTAAGCGATAAATAATAAACACGTGGATGAACATATGAAACTGGATGAATATAATATAAATATTTAAATATCCTATCAAATAAATAATGAACAGTGTCTAAATAAAGTAGAAATCTAACTGGTTAATCATCAGCACGGACAAGCACGTGAATATCAAAGATAGAAAAAATTAAAAAGGGTGGAATTAAAAGATTCCAAAGTTCAGGACGTGCAAATCAAACTCTAGAAAGACAATGGGTCCAAATCAAAATGGAAAAAAAAAACTCAGGCCTTTTTAAGTTTTCTTCTCAACTCAACAAACGATCATCATAAACGACTGTCGTCGAGGATTTGTGGCGCCTGTGCTCTACACAAAACTACGACGCGAGGCTCCTCCTCCTTACAAAAGCAAACAAGTTTCTGCATCAGAAGAAAGAGAGGGAGAGAGAAAGAGATGAGATTCCAGAGATCGCTGGCGGTTGTGTTTCCCCGGATAAGAAACAAATTTCAATCTCAAGCTTCGCGTTACTTTTCCTCGCAGCTTGAATCAGAACAACGGTTTGTCTGATCAATCCTTAAATTTTTTGTTAATTCTGTTCTGTACACTAATAATAATGGCAATCAAGAGGAAGTTATTTTGGAAAATTCGGTGATTACATTTTATAGGTCCTCTTTTGGAATCGCGTTTGATATCGATGGGGTTATTCTTCGTGGCCGAGATCCCATTGGTGGCTCTCCTCAAGCTATGCGTAGATTATACGGAGATTCTGGTACGTTATACGTATATGAATACATGTATTTATTTTACGCATTGTGCGTTCATCTCAGCCGCATCTAATAATGAATACTGCCTCTTACTTTGCAGGAAACTTGAATGTTCCATTTTTGTTCTTGACAAACGGTGAGTTATCTGAATAATTTATTCTTTATTGTCATCCACTAGCTTAAAAAAAATTCATGGAAAAATGCACGCATTGATGGCTCGGTGGCCGTGTTTGTGTGTATTTTAGTAATGTTTACATTCTCTTGGAGAAAGTAAAAATTTGCTGAAACTTGCTTGTTAGTGTGATTTCTATTTTCAGTAGTATTGGTTTGCATGGTATTGCGTTAAATGACTAATTGCATATACTTATAATCTTAAATGTTGTTAGGAGGCGGCGTTCCTGAATCGAAAAGAGCTAATGAGTTAAGTGAACAGCTTGGAGTAAAGATTTTACCCTCTCAGGTATTGCTTTGAGTTTTTTTATATGATTTACTAGTTGAAATTTGACTTTTTAGCCTATCTGTGACCATTGTTTGACTGTGGAACCTTTTGTATAGCTGTCTCTTTTTCCTGGTACAGGTTTTACAGGGTCATTCACCATTTAAAAGTTTGTGGGAAAGGTATTTATTATAGATTTTCAGCCTATCTTATTTTTATCCATAAATCTTCAATTTCGAAAGATGACACATCCTCCACAACTAATGTAGTTTGAATAGTTTTTTCTTTTGCTATGGACCTCCTGTTCTCTTTTATCTTGAACCTGGGAATCACAATACTATGTTAATAAATGAAGCACATTGTTGTTATAGGAAAATTTGTAAATGAGGCGTGTCCTTTCAGCAGGGGAGTTGATCCCACAATCTGCTTAAGTGAAGTGGAATGACTGGCTGCAACTTTAGAAATTGCTTGCCTCCACTTTTATTTATGATTAAACCAAAATTATGAATTAGGGGACTGCAGGTAGTGTAGACAAGTTAAAGTGAGTCATCCCAAGGTTAAATGGTTTCATTGACCATATTTTCTAAGATTTATTTGACTTCCAGATTTGTTATCCGCATTCTGACATAGAAATTAATGCAATCCATTATCTTTCTGATTTTGCTGCTATTGTCAACCGAGCTTCTTTTTTCCCATCAGATATGAGAATCAATTAATTATTGCCGCTGGAAAAGGAGAACCTGCTGTAGTAATGTCTGAGTATGGTTTCAAGTAAGATCCCTTTAATGCCTCAATCATTTTGTTGTACCGCAGTTTTGAAGACTTCTTCATATTCCATTGGGCCTGGTTTATTATTCTTGGCAGAAAAGTTGTCTCCTTAGATGAGTATGCATCTCTCTTTGAGAACATTGATCCTCTGTCTGAATACAAGAAGTGGACAGCTAACCAAGTGTTGGATAGGAGTGTTCACCCCATGAATACAGTGCCAAGATATGATGTTTCTTCTGAAGCAGTTAAGGCGGTATTTGTTGTTAGTGACCCCGTAGACTGGCGGGGACATCCAGGTATTTCTCCTTTTCATGTAGTCGTGTGATATCAGCCAGCTAATGTATCTTTTGGACTTCAATAATGTTAGCTCCTTTTAAATTTGATTGTTTCAATTTCGATCATTGGGTCCATGTTGTCACACGTCGGAAAACACCCGCGCGCGGCGTCGGCCTGGCGATGGCGGTTCTTTATCTCTGTTATTGGAATTGATTTTGTTAGGAGTCGCCACCTAGTATTTACTTGAGGGTTACTAGGAAACCCGGGTTGACTGGTCTTGTCGAGATTCGCGGGTAAGGGACCGATTGTAGTTAGGGAAGGTATTAGCACCCCTAACACACCCTACCCGAGGTAAGCTCGCTTCGTGCCTTTGATGTGTCAAAGAAGTTTTAAAATTTTTGTCTTTTCATCGGAATTTAGAAATACAACTTTCGTACAAGTTTGTACTTCGCACCGTGATCCAATCAAAATATTAAATCCTTCTTTTTTCTTTTGTCGTCTCATCATGAAATGAGAAGGGATCCCTGAAATAAATACAAACATGCATTTTTTATTTTTTCTGTTTTTTTCTTTTGCTTTTTTTCATTTTTTATTTAATTCAATAAAATTAATAAAAACCCAAACACACACACATTTTTATTATATTTTTTTTCTTTTGTTTTCTTTCTTTTTTTTTTCTTGCTTTTTCTTCTTTTCTTCTTTTTCTCTTCCTTTTTACATCCACAATACACATTATAATATTCAAAGTTAAACAAAAATTACATTAAATAATCCGAAATTTACAAATCAGTCCCCCAAAACTCCAGAAATTGCATAGGAACCCCTCTGCAGAACGAATACAGATCATAGGAACAAGTGGCGGCGCGTGAACCCACGCGCCGCCACCGGAAACGCCAAACGGGCGGATCTCGCCCGCCTTCTCCTTCTCTTCCCTTCCTTGCCGGTGGTGACACCCACCGTCACCGCACAAGAAGCAAAACACACAAACACCACAAATGGCGCTTGATTTTAATTTTTTTCTTTACGTATCCGTTCTCGGGTCCTTTTTTTTTAGTTATGGTTTGCTTGTTCTTCCCTTCTTCCGATGATAGATCCGGCGGTGGCGCTGTCGTCCGTGGGCACTGTTGAAGGCCGGTTGGAGAAGGAAGATCTGTCACGGGAGGAGCTCCTGCGGGGTCGTCTTTGCTGCGAGATGCAGAGGACGGGTGGATCTGTGGTGTCGGCCAGGTGAGGAGGAGAAGGACGGCGCGCTGCGTGGCTTAGTTTTCTCGTGAAGGGAGAGAAGACCCGTGGAAGGAGAGGCGCAGCCGGCCGTGTGAAGGAAAATGGAGCCGCCTTGTGGGGACGGCCGCTCTGTAGGAGGTTGATGTGGGTGTGGCCTTGGCCGTGCTTTCTTGTCTTTTGGCGGGGAAAGGGAATGGTGGAACCGACTGGAAAATGAAAGGAAATGGAGCGCCGGTTGGAGTGGTGCAGGCTCTTGGACAAGGAGAAGAAAATGGGGGAATAGCCGAGCGGGGGAGTCTTGTGTGCAACATTTGTGTGGAGAGGGGGAAAAGGCCGGAAGAAGAAGAAGGAAATGGAGAGAATGGCGCTGGTTTGATGGAAAAGTGGAGGCTATGTGTGGGCTGGAAGAGGGGAGAAGACCTACTGTTGGGAGAGAAGGGAGTCCGGCTGAGCAAGGAGAGGAGGCAAGAACCAAAAAAATCAAACAAAAGGGGGCGGCGGCCGCTCTTGAAGAAGAAGAAGATTAAGTTTTTTAGGGTTAGGATTTTCTTCTTTTTTTTGTTGTCAAAAATGCCCCCCTAGGTTTTGAGTTAAAGGCCGCTATTTATAGGCGAGTATTTTTTCGGTCTCAAAATTGGTCCCCGAAGTTTTGTGTTTGGCCCCGATTTCAATTGATTCACTTGGTAAAAATTAAATTGGGTCTCTTAAAATTCCGATTTTTCAATTAAGTCCAAATTAAGCTCCCAAACTTAATTTTTCACCAATTAAGCCCTAAAATTAATTTGACCCGCTTAAAGTATAATTAAGTCATTGCACTTAATTAAATCCTTCAATTGGACCCAAATTAATTCTTAAACATAATTAAAATTCAATTTGGCCCATGATTAAATCAAATTGACCCATTAAAATTTAATTATGTCATTGGACTTAATTTTTATGCAAATTCGTCCAATACTCATTTAATTTGACATTTGAATTTGCATTTTTCTATTTTCGGGCATAACAATAATACACTTGAGCCTTGAAATTCTTCCGAAAATTGCAACTTTGATTTTCGCCTATTTTTGCCCTTTATTTTATTTTTTTTATTTTGATTTTTTTATTTTATTTTTATTTTTTTTGGAAAAAAAGGAATTTTGGGGAATCACCCGAAATTGGGTGATGACAGTTGCCCCCCTCTTTACAATGCTTATGGTAGAAAGTCTCGTAAGAGACTTTAGATAATAAGTGTTGTAAAGAAGAAAAAAAGGATGAGATGTGATAGACTCATCTTGTTGAGGAATGATGAATCCTCTTGAGGGTTAGAAAGCGCACTCGAAAGGAGGTAGAGTTAGAAAGACACACTACCTAAAAGGTTAGGACTCGAAGGAGCTCTTAAAAAGAGGCAGGGTTGGAAAACACACTATCTAAGGTGGTTGATGGCTTGGAGGCACACTAAAAAGGAGGTAAGGTTGGAAAACACACTACCTAAGGTGGTTGATGGCTCTAAGGCGCATTAAAAAGGAGGCAGGGTTGGAAAACACGTTACCTAAGGTGTGATGGCTCGAAGGCACATTAAAAAGGAGGTATGGTTGGAAAACACGCTACCTAAGGTGTGATGGCTCAAAGGCACATTAAAAAGGAGGCAGGGTTGGAAAACACATTACCTAAGGTGTGAAGGCTCGAAAGCACATTAAAAAGGAGGCAAGGTTGGAAAACACGCTACCTAAGGTGGTTGAAGGCTCTAAGGCGCACTCAAAAGGAGGTATGGTTAGAAAACACACTACCTAAAGTGGTTGGTGGCTCTAAGGCACATTAAAAAGGAGGTATGGTTGGAAAACACGCTACCTAAAGACGTGAGGGCTCGAAAGCCCACTAAAAAGGAGGTATGGTTGGAAAACACACTACCTAAGATGATTGTTGGCTCTAAGGCGCACTTAAAAGAGGAGGTATGGTTAGAAAACTCACTACCTAAGATGGTTGATGGCTCGAAGGCACATTAAAAAGGAGGTATGGTTGGAAAACACACTACCTAAGGTGGTTGATGGCTCGAAGGCACATTAAAAAGGAGGTATGGTTGGAAAACACGTTACCTAAGGTGATTGTTGGCTCTAAAGCGCACTTAAAAGAGGAGGTATGGTTAGAAAACTCACTACCTAAGGTGTGATGGCTCGAAGGCACATTAAAAAGGAGGCAGAGTTGGAAAACACACTACCTAAGATGGTTGGTGGCTCGAAGGCACACTAAAAGGAGGTAGATAGGGCTAGGAAGCATACTATCTAAAATGTGAGGGCTCGAAAGCTCATTCAAAAAAGGAAGTAGGGTTAGAAAACACACTACCTAAGGTGTGAGGGCACGAAGGCCCATTTAAAAAAAATGGAGGCAAGGTTAGAAAACACACTACCTAAGATGTGAGGGCACGAAGGCCCACTTAAAAAGGAAGGTTGATAGGGCTAGAAAGCATACTATCTAAGGTGTGAGGGCACGAATGCCCACTTAAAAATGGAGGCAAGGTTAGAAAACACACTACCTAAGATGTGAGGGCTCGAAAGCCCACTTAGAAATGGAGGCAAGGTTAGAAAACACACTACCTAAGGTGTGAGGGCTCGAAGGCCCACTAAAAAGGAGGTATGGTTGGAAAACACACTACCTAAGGTGTGAGGGCTCGAAGGCCCACTAAAAAGAAAATAGGGTTGGAAAACACGCTACCTAAGATGCGAGGGCTCGAAAGCCCACTCGAAAAAGGAAGTAGGGTTGGAAAACACGCTACCTAAGGTGTGAGGGCACGAAGGCCCACTTAAAGATGGAGGCGAGGTTAGAAAACACACTACCTAAATGATGAGGGCTTAACTACCTGCTCAAAAGAGGTGATGATGAGACACTAATATGTCAAGGTTGAAAGTAATGCATCATGATCAATATGCATGTATACTTACCTGAGAAATGTAGGTCCCCTTTTCTTCATGGAGTTCTCCTTTCCTCATGGAGTTTGAGTCTCTGATGGTAAGCTTCAATGGCTCTTTTCGCTCTTGCTTACTCGAGTCATATCTTGTGATTTTGACCTTTAGGAAGGACTTGGTATCATCATACTTCTTTGTCCTCCGCCCCTTTATCTCAAGGGTTGCCAATTTTGCCTGACATTTTTTTCTAGAAAGGGAAAAGGGAATCATGGAGCTAGCTCTGCCAGATGTTTTTTGATTGCCCCTTGGCTTGATCATGCCCCCAAGTATTCAAATCGGGTTTGGGGATGAGGCTATGTGAAAGAAGGTTTGGTTATTTACAAGGAATTGTTTTCATGATGAATTTTTGGAATTTCAAAGCTATTCCGGACACGTAAATCATTTTGACATCGATTCAAAGCGAACTCATTCCGACAAAATTCAAGTGATTCCTATGGAGAGGTTTTCGAAATGATGGAAACTTTTTGTTTTTATTTTGATGAAAAATATGAAGTGACATTTGGTTGGTCACAAAAAGGTTAAAATTTCAATTTGGGGGTTATTGAGAACCGTCTTTCGACGAAAATGTGAAGAACACAGGGTGACATCTGGTTGGTCATAAAAGGTTGAAATGCCAATTTGAGGGTTATTGAGAACCGTCTTTCGACGGAAATGGGAAGAAGTGACATTCGGTTGGTCACAAAAGGTTGAAATTTTCAATTTGAGGAGTATTGAGAACCGTTTTCAAAGCATTCATTTTGTTTGCATGAATAATGATTTTGCTTCGCATGAGAAAGCACTGCCTACCGATCCAGATTGCTTGCCTTTGATCAGAAAGGGCTTGATTAGGCACGTAATGTAGGCTTGGGCTCTTGGCTATGAAGAAAAGGATATTTTACAAGCTCAAAAGGTGTTTAAGGGATTTCAAGACTAAGGATCACTTGTGCTTGTTTCCTGACCTTTTTTGTTCATACATTTCTGGACCTTGGAATTGATTTGTAAAATGGTCCACGGTGCCCCCCAATGTTGGGCTTGGGCTTTTTCTCATTTGTTTTTCTTCATTTGATTTTGAGCATCATTGCATTTGCCTTTTTTTTGCTCAAATTTTTTTTGATCCTTTGGATTTTTCTTATGCCCCCCAGCTTTGTATAGGCACCTTCGGTGATTGAGAATTTTCTCTTATGCTCCCAAGTATTGTTTGGGCACTTTCATCGTTGAAGACTTTTTATGCCCCCGGTATTGTTTGGGCATTTTTGGTCATTAAGGATTTTTTGTACTTGCCCCCGGTGTGGGGTGTGATCCTAGCCAAGGTTATTTTTCAAGAAAAAATTATTAGGCTAAAAAAAGGGACTGCAAAGGATATATTTCAGCCTTGTGAAAGGATTATCAAAGATGGCCTTTCTTCATCTCAAATGCATGCAATTAGGATCGATAAGCCTTGCGTTCATGCGAGTATGCGAGTGATTTCTCATTATTCATGCAACCAAAACTCAGCTTTAGAGTCACTTCATGGTTTTTTTTTCCTGGGTTTTCTAGGTGTATGGTTACCTCTCTAAGGAATCACCAGAATTTCCAGAACTCGTTTGTTTCGGACAAACATCAACATGATTTCTGTTTTTTGTACTAAACTTTGATTTCCCAAAAAATCCTTGTGAAAACATGGGGTCATGCTTGTTGTTTTGGGAAAAAAGGAAAAACACCAAAGGATTCTTGGTGTAGTTGTAAGTACAAAGGTGTGCTCGGTATGTTATTTGCATGAACACAAAAAAAAGAAAACACATGATTTTATTAAAAGGAAAGGCTCATTGGACAAGGAAAATCTTGTGGAATTTTGAGCCAAATTACCGACAAAAACTGGAATAGGTTGAAAAAATCAAGAAATTTTTGCGAGGCATGATCAAGCGGAGTAGCTTTTTTTTAGCGAGAACAAGAACTGGCTCCATTCCGCGGTGTAATTCCCCTTCGGATTGTGTTGAGGCTTTTGATCATGTTTGCCCCCCGGTTTCTTTGGGCTGAGTTGTTGTTGGGGTTTAAACAAAGATGATAGGTCAGTTGGAATGAATCAGTTTTTGCTCGAGTAAGCTAGAGGTGAGTCAAGCTTTTGTTCAGAGACTCCAACTCTTTTTGAAAATGGGTGCTGCAGAGAGCACACTCTATATCTCCAATGTTTTTCGCTCAAAATTGGGTGTTGCAGACTCGTAGAGGACCCACTTTTCATTCTGGTGCATGCAGGAAAAAATGTATGAACATGCAATCTATATGATGAACTTGCCCTTCGAGGGGTGACATATGATCGTCACTTTTGTATGATGAAACAAGAATCTTGATTTTTGCCCAAACTCTACAATGAAAATTTTCAGAGTGACGATCATTCTGTCACCCACAAGTCTTGAATTCAAGATGCTTCAAGAAGGGTTCGCCCCGATGCAAATAAATGATAGCACATACAACCTCAGGACAAGTTCTATTCATTATGTGAACATGAGTGGTTTTTCTACCTGGTCTCAAAAGGGTCTATGAGCTGCCCAGTGACCACCTTGCGTGAAGGCAGTTTAGGAGTTTACAAGGAATAGTTGGGGCACGGTGTGACCGCCATTACCGAGTAAACACTCAGGCTCATAGTTGGATGTTTCACAAATCGAACCCCGACGAAAGTCATGGGGCGACCGCTACTCCCCTCCTAACTTAGAGGTTTGTGTGTGCTTTCAAAAATAAATACGGGTGATGCATGAAAAATTCTAAAAATACATGGATAAAATAAAACAAGACGAAAATGGCAAAATTTAAACACATTAAACACACAAAGCTTAGTCCAATGTTGTTAAAAATAGTACCTCCCCAGTGGAGTCGCCATTCTGTCACACGTCGGAAAACACCCGCGCGCGGCGTCGGCCTGGCGATGGCGGTTCTTTATCTCTGTTATTGGAATTGATTTTGTTAGGATTTGCCACCTAGTATTTACTTGAGGGTTACTAGGAAACCCGGGTTGACTGGTCTTGTCAGAGATTCGCGGGTAAGGGACTGATTGTAGTTAGGGAAGGTATTAGCACCCCTAACACACCCTACCTGAGGTAAGCTGCTTCGTGCCTTTGATGTGTCAAAGAAGTTTTAAAATTTTTGTCTTTTCATCGGAATTTAGAAATACAACTTCCGTACAAGTTTGTACTTCTGCACCGTGATCCAATCAAAATATTAAATCCTTCTTTATTCTTTTGTCGTCTCATCATGAAATGAGAAGGGATCCCTGAAATAAATACAAACATGCATTTTTTATTTTTTTCTGTTTTTTTCTTTTGCTTTTTTTCATTTTTTATTTAATTCAATAAAATTAATAAAAACCCAAACACACACACATTTTTATTATATTTTTTTTCTTTTGTTTTCTTTCTTTTTTTTTCTTGCTTTTTCTTCTTTTCTTCTTTTTCTCTTCCTTTTTACATCCACAATACACATTATAATATTCAAAGTTAAACAAAAATTACATTAAATAATCCGAAATTTACAAATCAGTCCCCCAAAACTCCAGAAATTGCATAGGAACCCCTCTGCAGCCGGAACAGTGCATAGGAACAGTGGCGGCGCGTGAACCCACGCGCCGCCACTGGAAACGCCAGAAACGGGCGGATCTGCCCTGCCTTCTCCTTCTCTTCCCTTCCTTGCCGGTGGTGACACCCACCGTCACCTGCACAAGAAGCAAAACACACAAACACCACAAATGGCAGTTGATTTTAATTTTTTTCTTTACAGATCTGTTCTCGGGTCCTTTTTTTTAGTTATGGTTTGCTGTTCTTCCCTTCTTCCGATGATAGATCTGGCGGTGGCGCTGTCGTCCGTGGGCACCGTTGAAGGCCGGTTGGAGAAGGAAGATCTCACACGGGAGGAGCTCTGCGGGGTCGTCGTCTTTCTTTGCGAGATGCAGAGGACGGGTGGATCTGTGGTGTCGGCCAGGTGAGGAGGAGAAGGACGGCGCTGCTGTGGCTTAGTTTTCTGGTGAAGGGAGAGAAGACCCGTGGAAGGAGAGGCGCAGCGGCTGTGTGAAGGAAAATGGAGCCGCTGTGAGGACGGGCGCTCTCCGTAGGAGGTTGATGTGGGTGTGGCCTTGGCCGTGCTTCTTGTCTTTTGGCGGGAAAGGGAATGGTGGAACCGACTGGAAAATGAAAGGAAATGGAGCGCCGGTTGGAGTGGTGCAGCTGCTGGACAAGGAGAAGAAAATGGGGGAATAGGCGAAAGGGGGAGTCTTGTGTGCAGTGCTTTGTGTGGAGAGGGGAAAAGGCTGGAAGAAGAAGAAGGAAATGGAGAGAATGGCGCTGGTTTGATGGAAAAGTGGAGGCTATGTGTGGGTGGAAGAGGGGAGAAGACCGGCTTGTTTGGGAGAGAAGGGAGTCCGATTGAGCAAGGAGAGGAGGCAGCAACCAAAAAAATCAAACAAAAGGGGGGCCGGCGGCTGCTCTTGAAGAAGAAGAAGATTAAGTTTTTTAGGGTTAGGATTTTCTTCTTTTTTTTTGTTGTCAAAAATGCCCCCCTAGGTTTTGAGTTAAAGGCTGCTATTTATAGGCAGAGTATTTTTTCGGGTCTCAAAATTGGTCCCCGAAGTTTTGTGTTTGGCCCGATTTCAATTGATTCACTTGGTAAAAATTAAATTGGGTCTCTTAAAATTCCGATTTTTCAATTAAGTCCAAATTAAGCTCCCAAACTTAATTTTTCACCAATTAAGCCCTAAAATTAATTTGACCCGCTTAAAGTATAATTAAGTCATTGCACTTAATTAAATCCTTCAATTGGACCCAAATTAATTCTTAAACATAATTAAAATTCAATTTGGCCCATGATTAAATCAAATTGACCCATTAAAATTTAATTATGTCATTGGACTTAATTTTTATGCAAATTCGTCCAATACTCATTTAATTTGACATTTGAATTTGCATTTTTCTATTTTCGGGCATAACAGCGTACACTTGAGCCTTGAAATTCTTCCGAAAATTGCAGCTTGATTTTCGCCTATTTTTGCAGCTTTTATTTTATTTTTTTATTTTGATTTTTTTATTTTATTTTTATTTTTTTTGGAAAAAAAAAAATTTTGGGGAATCACCCGAAATTGGGTGATGACACATGTTATAATTTACTTCCCTCTTCACCAATCAGTTATCCAAGTGGTTTCTATAAATATCATCTCAATTTGAAGGTTTAACATTATTTTGTTTGCAAAGTCCATGGTTCATCAATTACATATTAAATTGTGCTATCCTTGAGTCAGAGAAACAAAAAGCATTGTTGCTGACCTGAGAAGAGACTCTTTCACAGCACACAATATCTGTTACATGTTCAGAATTGAGAACTCGTGTAACTGATTAATTGGAAGAAATCATCTCATGAATTGCTGCTGCATCACTTCAAAAAATCTCAGGAAATTTTATAATGTTTCTATCTATAGTAATAAGGTTAGATTTTCTTATTAACACTTCCATGAATGGTTTGCAACATTGCTGTAATGTATAGTGATAAAATATGAAAAGTATAGAAGTTAATTATATTAATTTAGTTGGTGTTGTGTGGTAAATTTTTCTCGATGGAGTACATTTCCTTTGCATTTCATGTTATTGGATTTAGCCTCCCTTAGCCATATGTACCAAAGCTATGCACTAACTAATGCATGGCATTAGGTTCTCTGTGATGTTTTAAGATGCGGGGGTCTTCCTGGACAGGAGAATGGTCATCAGCCTCCTCTATATTTTGCGTCTGATGATCTTGAATATAAGGTTGGTAGTCCTGCTTATTAGATATTTACATTCAGTTGTGACTTATAGGTTCTTTCATATTTTAAATGGATTTGGCAAATACGCAAATGTTGGATTCTCCAATGTGCATTTCTTTCTTTAGAACTGACCGGAAGTGAATGAAAGCTTATAAGCTAGAAGTTTTGCTACCTTTATTCAGAAAGATCATCTGACTAGTATGTTTGATTTTGAAATCCACACTGCACGAGATGGTGCCATCTTGTCAAATACTCTCCTTTTTCTTGGTTGTTTCTTAAATTTCTTACAAGTTAAAATTGCTTCTAGACCTTGGTTCTAACGGTTTTTCTGCCTGGTTTTGGAAACATAGGATTCTATATTGCCTAATCAGCTTATTTTATAGTACAGGCTGCATTTCCTTCCAATCGACTTGGAATGGGTGCTTTCAGAATTGCTCTGGAAAGTGTTTTCAATAGGTAAGTTTAGTTTCTTCGGTCATTTCAAATTTAAAAGTCAAATTTGATCTCTGGGTTTTCAAATTTGAAAATTCATTATAGTTCACATTGCTACAAGTAGGACTGCAAGTGGTTTATTTATGGATCTCTGGGTTTTTGCATGTCTAAATTGATCTCAGTTTAGGGCTACTATAAGTTTTGTGTTGTCCTAAGTCATGATTTCAGAAGGTTTTGTGGTTGTTGGCTCATCTTGTATTTCTTAGTTGAGCGTCTATTTTAGTAAGAGAAATTAGGTAGTTTTCACAGAAAAACAAGACTATAAATCTAGGAAGAAGTATGGATACCAGGATAAGACATTTGAAGAAGTTGATTTGGTCAAAATAGTGAAGGAGAAAGACAATGCTAGGTAGCATTGGCCAGTTGTTTAAAATGTTTCTTCTTATGGTGCTCACAATAGATTAAAGACAAGAGTTAATACTACTTTCGGGTTTTTTCCATTTTGCACTCTAAAACAATCGTGTTGGTTTCTTATCACCTAAATTGCTTTCACACATTTTGTTGTTTGCTTTAAGACAAGAAAAAATAAGAAATTTTGGATAAACAACTTGGAACTCATACCACTTGATACTTGATGAGGAGATATATACCATTGAAACTGCCAAAACGCTTTGCAGTTTATTGTATTGTAACCATCTTTTTCTTATAATATCTGTTAATTGGTATTTGCTTGCAGAGTTCACCATAATCCTCTAGAGCATGTTTCCTTTGGGAAGCCAAATCCAGTTGTTTTTAAGAATGCTGAAGCTATGTTGAGGCAGCTTCAACCATCTTATCATAGCGATAGTTCTAAGGAATCTGGAGATTCGGGTTTGCAATCATTCAAAACCCTTTATATGATTGGTGACAACCCTTCAGTTGACATTAAAGGTGCACGACAGGTTTGTCCTGATTATACCTTGGTTTTTATTGGTGGAGCACATAAGATTTCTACCATAGGCTTTCACCGAGCACATGTTGAGAATGAAAAAAAAATTGTCTGGTTTCACTTTCAGGCAGGACATCCCTGGTTTTCTATCCTGACAAGGACAGGTGTTTTCCAGGGAAAGCATAACCATGCAGTGTTTCCTGCAGATCTGGCAAGTAGAATGATGGAACTCTTAGCTTGATGCAAATTAATATTCATAAACATGGATGGGATCACTCATTTTCCCTCTGACATATAACCAGGGGACGCCCAATTTTAAAAATTGCAGCCACATTTCTCTTTCTTCTCTCTTTTACTTCTAAATGTGTGTACATTTGTCTTGCCTGACGCTGTATTTTCTGTCAAATGTGTAGGTTGTTGATACTGTGGAAGAGGCAGTGGACTATATTCTTGGAAGGGAGTGTGTTTCATAGGCTATCTGTAACTTAATATGCTCCATTTTTCCTTCAGAATCAATCATTTCAGACTGTTTGTTTTAGAAATTAAGAAACTTGAAGCCTTTTTTAATGAGAAAATATGTTTTAGGCCTGAAATTTGCCGAAATCAGCACTTGATTCCTGATGGCACCATACCTGGCCTGTTATCGCAACCACCGCCATTTCAAAGTGAAGGTGTATTTGTGGCAAGAGCCTTTTGCTTGTAATTAGCACCTTATGTGCATGGTTAGCTTACGATATTGATAATAGGCTTCCGTAGTTCAGCTTACAAACTCTCCCTTAAGTTTTCATCTCTTTTGTCTCTCGAGGATTTCGACACTTTTCAAGCCAGAGCAGGGAATCTATTTCCATGCACTTTGTGTTTAGCCTTGCGATGGATGATTCATATTGTCAAACCTCCGTGAACATTAGCTGATTCTTGTTATCCTTAATGATCAGTGACCGATGGTGTAATATTGAATCTTTGTTGATTCATAGCTTTTATTTATTGGTAACATATAGTGATTTCAGATTTATGACAGGTTTAGTTGAATCATATTCCAGATTCAAGATTTTAGATTGAGCTGTGCCAAATTTTCCTTGGCATTTGTTCTGAAAGGCTGGATCTTGGATAGACTGGTTTTGTTTGAGATTGAGAATTGAGAATGCAGAGAGCACACCCACCTTAAGCTCAGCATCATCTGAGCTCAGTCCAATTTCTCCTCTCAAACCTAGGCAAGATGTCACAATTGATTGCGGTAAATACAGCTGACTTAATGGATTTGGTGAACAAAAAATTCAATTCATGAGGGCAGTCTTCAAAATTAATCCCATCCAATTGCTGGGGAGCTATTTTTCTCGGATTATAGGCGACAATTTTACCTGGATATCGTCATCTTTGAGTAGTGATACTGATGCCGGCCCACTTAAACAAGACAGTGGAAGCGTACCATTTGTTGGGCCTTTTTTTTTTATGAATTGATTTGTCGAAAAATTGAATTGATCGTTTGTTTCATCAATTCAAGCATTGTCGTCGCTTCTTCTTCTCCCCTTGTAAAAATATCCAGTAAATCTTATAGTTGCGACAGGCGAATTCCTCTAAAAATGGCTTGCGTAATCAACTTGAAGTTGAGCCTGAAAAATTCTTAAGAATTTATACAAATGGTTTGCAAATTTATCCTTCATCTTACTTGATTAGTGTTTGGATAAAATAATAATTTTTTTATGAAAGCTCCGTTATGTTTGTCATTGTGATGCATTATATTTTTTAATTAAAAATATATTAAAAAATATTTTTTTTTAATTTTATATATTAACACTTCAAAATTATTTAAAAATATCTAAAAACATCAATTTTATATTTTTTAAATAAAAAATATTTTAAAAAACAAGTGAATTACAACATTAAACAAATCTTTAAAGTTTGTTTGGTATTGTAGTAGTGATTACATTTCAAAATATTTTTTACTTGAAAATATATCAAAATATATATTTTTTATTTTTAAAAATTTATTTTTAACATCAACATATTATAGCGATATGAGAATATTTAAGAAATATTAATTTTAAATAAAAAATAAATTCTTTTAAATTCTTTTCAAGGTGAATTAAAAAAAAACAAATAAATTATCAGTAATCGACCGTATGACTGGGATTGGGTCGTGATCATAGTTTTAAAATTCAGTCCGGCTCGGCGAGTCTACCCGGGACCCGGCTGACCCGGGGCTGGAGCTAGGCTGGGTTTATGAAAAAATAAGGGCAGTTAAAAACCAAGCTGACCCGATCAAAACGCGGTTGCAACTTGTTGACTATTTTTTTATTTTTTACCAAAATAATATTGTTTTGATTTATAAAAAAATTAGAATTAATTCGGGTAACTCAATAACCCGATCAAAACCTAATAACTCAATCAAAACTTGTGATCCAGATCCTGGATTAGGTCAATCACCAAATCAATTTTTTTTTTATTAACATAAATGTTCGGATCAGCTTACACACACTTAAATTAATCCTACATATATTAAAATTAACAATCATATAAACCTCTATTTAGTTTCATATTAACAATTTCATAACCTGAAATCATAATAAACTCCCAAATTTAAAAACACTGGTCGTGATATGCAAAAAGCGGCTAGACATTAGCCTACCATTACAATTAAAAAGAAAAAGAAAAGAAAAATTGAGCTAGAAGTAAATGAAAAAAAAAAAAAAAAAAAAGGGTTTACCCTCTAGGAATTATTCTTTTACAAATTTTCACCCTCCATTTTTACTCCATCATCCACTGTGCACGTTGATGATGATAAGATAAGCCACAAAAACAAACGCTCGTACTCTCCTCCACTCTTCCACCACCACCATGGAAACCACCAGTCTCCTCTCCTTTCCCTCCTCCAAACCTCCTCCTACCCGAACCCATTTTCGGCCCGCAAACCCATTTTCCTTTTCCTTACCCACAACCCACAAAACCTCCATTTCACACAGACCCATTACCATCAAATCCGCAATTTCCCGCACAAAAAAGGAAGAAACAGTGGAAACAGTCAAAACCCAGCTCGAAAATTGCTACCTCTTAGCAGCTATAAAATACACAGGCTTCACAGTCAAACAATTTCAAGACTTGAGAAGATCATTACCTGAATCATCAAAAATCATTGTTGCTAAAAACACTTTGGTGTATAAGGCCATTGAAAATACGCCATGGGAAGCTTTAAAACCTTGTATGACAGGAATGAATGCTTGGCTTTTTGTGCATAGTGAGGAAATTCCTGAAGCTTTAAAGCCTTACAGGGATTTTCAAAAAGAAAAGAAGTTAGAGAATGATTTTACCGGGGCTGTTTTTGAAGGAAAGTTTTATGGGCCTGGTGATTTTAAGCAACTTGAAACTATGCCGTCCAGAGCTGAGATTTATGCTAAGATTTTGGGGGCTTTACAGGGTCCTGCTATTGGATTGGTGGGTACTTTACAGGCGCCTGCGAGGGATGTTGTTATGGTTTTGAAGGCTTATGTGCAGAAGTTGGAGGAGGAGAGTAGTGGGCAATAGTGGAGATGCAATGTAATGCGATGTAAGTGTATCGTTTAAAAGCTCCCCATTTTGTTGTTCTTGAATTTATGCAGCGAAATTAATGGTTAATTTTTTATTTTTTTTGGATACGAAAATGCGAATGATGTTTTTTTGAATACGAAAGTGGTGAATGGAGTTGTAGAATTTGTAAAATTGGAACCTTGATAGTTGTCTTGAAGTTTAGTACAAGATTGCTATTTTCTTGTGGTTTTATTTTAATGAATTTGTATTAGGGGAGATTCTAGCAATGTTTTTCTTGTAGTGAGTTTGATTGTCATGCCTCTTTGTTGTGTTTGGAATGCTGCTGCCGTTTTGTGATTTTGGGTTGGTTATTGAAGCAAATTTTATGGTTATGGCTATATATCTGGTATGTTGGGAAGATGTATATACGGAATACCTTGTGAGTTCTACCTGGTTTAATCACAGCTGCCTGGTTGGGGGATTCTTTCACTCGGAATCCACGTGTGTTTGTCTAGTTTTTACCGTAACTAGTTTGTTAGGGAGCACATGTAACTCTATTTCTCTCCATGGTGCATACATTTGGAGGAAAATGCCTCGAGCGCTGCCATTAATGATTTATTTCGATGTTATCCAAGCAAATTCAAGTGCCTGTAGAGCATATTACTTGAGACAAATGTGATGGACTTGATAAGGTACCTTCAATTCTGCTTTATGCTCTTTAAGGAATCTAGTTCTTTGGGGTTATAGGAACATATGCCTTTTGATTCTGAGTGTTGATTATGTTCACACAAGGCACTTCTGGTTGTAGTAATAGTAGGAGGGTTCTTCAAGTAATAAGAGTTCAAAGACAGCATTTCTGTTCTTTTAATGATGTAAATCCTTTGAATTTAGAAAATAGATGAAGTGGTTACATTTAGCAGACATGATCTTGTCAGGCATTTAATTCTGCTGGTAAGGATCCACGGAGTGACTGCCTGTGTTTGATAAATCAAGTTAGGCTTCTTTTTACTTAATATATATGGAGATGGAGTCTCAGACCTATGACATGTCCATCGCGTAGCAAATCTTATTCTCAGGACAGGTTATTTTTTGGAAAGTAGGGTTTTATCTTGCTCTTTGAGTGTCTGCAGCAACGATTTATTGCTGTTCCTGTGCAAATTGTGATACCATGAGTGTATCTTTCATGGATTGAAAGAGGCTTTGTCTTATAAATGATGCAAGGAAACCACACAGTATTTTCCTTGTGGATACTATGCATTCGAGACTCCTGTCTCCCCTTCCAGTCATCCTTGGTTTCACAGTAAGAACCCTGCATCAGCATTGCGAAGTCACCTTTTGTGATACCCATCTCTAGTTTGTTCCTGTTCCTTGGGTTTTCTCCAAGGTAGTGGCTGGAGGATGTCAGTGGTCTGGCTTGCGTTGCTTCTCCATTCTAATCCTTTTATGCATACTTAATTCCCTTCTGAAGTGAAACAAGTAATCTGTAACAGTCTGATTAGATTCAACTAGCTTGTGGACAAGGAAAAATTCATGGAAAATTTTATAAACTTCTAACTTCGTTTCTTAAATCTAGAATTGTTTCAAGATGCGTCCTGGGACAGAATCTATTCAGAAGTACTTGAAGAAACATGTGCCACTCAAGGAATTGTTCCGTGCAGCCATCAACTGGATCTTTCACTTGGAAACAACGTTGCTATTTATTTTCAGACTTCTTTGAATACTACTATCATGTTTACCTGCTGCTCTGGCCTTTGTTACTTGTTAGAAGTATTCACCAGGTATTTGTTTGTTGCCTGCTTCTTTCATTTTGCTTGCTTTGCTTTGCTTTCACTGACTGCATGAAGCTAAGTAGCATCGGTTGCATTCTCCTTCTCTTTTTTCTGACTATAGTTAAGGACTCCATAAGAAATTATCTACCAAATGATCTCTAGCCAGAGTCTGGTGTCCATCGATAGCAGGTGCCTGTCTCAACTCAGTATTATTTATCTTAAGTAAACCTGCAAGCTACGAATTCATGTTAAGCACACACAAGAGACCATCTCTATGCTGATTGTTGATTATAGTATAAGCATGTTGCACCCAGGCATTATTACATCCTTATGCAGCTAGGATTACGAGATGCAACGCAGCTCTTGAATCATGCCCGAGATCCGCAGTTGATATGATGTTGTCCAGGTATTGGGCGTCTAGAAAGTGTCTTTCATTTTCTTACCCCAGAATGAAAGCCATAGCTGTCTGGTCGTTACATACCATTGCCAACTGATCTTGAATTTTAATGAAAGAGCAAGCCTTAAAAATACCATCAAACTACATGGATAGTTTTTTGTAGCGAATTTATCCTTATAATTTCAAAAAATTTCAATTAAAAACTTCCATCCATTGCCAAGACATTCCATTAATATTTCCATCTAAATTGTACCCCCTTTTTTTTTTTTTGGGGTAAAAACAATGTCATTAGTTTTCATTGAGTATTTCTAACAAAAGTCATTATTAAGAAATCAAAATAATATGATAATAAGATTGATATAAAAAATAATTTAAGCGTGCGCTTAAGGTAGTTTTTGAAATTGTGTAGTTTTTGAAATTGTAATAACGATTGAATTTTAAAATATTTTTTACTTAAAAATATATTAAAATAATATTTTTTTTTATTTTTTAAAATTTATTTTTGACATCCATCCATTGAGTATTTCTAACAAATGTCATTATTTTTTAAAATAATTATTTAAAATAAAAAAATTTCAATAATTTTTAAAAATATTTTTAAAACATAAAAATAAAATTTTAATATTATCATGTAACTTGGAAGGGCAGGCAGGAAGCACCCTTTAAAACACAATGGCTGCAAGTAAGGCCTTGCTTGAGCATAAAAGTGAAGATGAAAAGTAAAAAGGTTGCTTCCTCCCCGCTTCAGAAACAGAAAACAGCTCGTTCAAGTGATTCTCCCTTCCATTCTCTTCCCCATCCCATCCCTTCCCTGTGGGCTAGGACTAGGAGTTTCACAAAGCCGAAGTTATTCCTCAGCGAAGCAAAGTCCATATTTCACCTTGGCTAGAAAACAAAAGAGCCCAGGGCAGGCGGAGCTGGTCAGCTCCTATGACACGTCATTCGTATCGCGCATGACCCGTCGTCCAGGAAATAGACAAACAGTGTTGAGTGTCGAATGACTTCAACACCTTTTTTCCATTCCGATTCTCCCTCCAAATTTAAAACAATACCCTAAACCGAAAAAAACAGCACCAAATCGTCCCCTTCTCTCTTTTCTTATTCCCCAAATCGTCCTTTTCCCCCATTAAATCAGATTCCTAAAAAAATAAAACATTTTAAACCCCCCCCAATTTCTCCCTCTTCATAGCCCAGAACTCCAAATTTTCCTCCAAATGGCACCACTCGATCCCCACTCATTCACCGATTCAACTCACCCTTTAACCACCCACATCGCCCTCACTCTCTACTTCCACTTCCCCTCCTCCACCATCCACGCCACCGCTCTCCTCACTCTCCAAACCCCGCACACTGGCCAGCTCTCTCTCGACACTCGCTCCCTCACCATCCACAAAATCCTCGACCCTGAAACCCTAACTCCCCTCCCTTTCACCCTCTCCTCATCCGAACACTCAATCAATGGCCGCCACCTCACCGTTTCCCTCAACAACCACTCCTCTATTCTCATCCTCTACTCCACCTCCCCTTCCTCTTCCGCCCTCCAGTGGCTCTCCCCGCCCCAGACATTTAAGAAGATTCACCCTTTTGTTTACACCCAATGCCAGTCTGTTCACGCGCGCTCCGTTTTTCCTTGCCAGGATACGCCTGCCGCGCGTGTTTGTTACTCTGCAAAGTTGAATGTTCCAAGAGAGCTTTCTGCTGTTATGTCTGCTAGGCATTGTGACCGTCGTGACCCTGTTGGTAGTGACTTGAATGGGGTGTTGACAAAGGAGGCGACTGGATTTGGGTTTGATTTGAAGTCATTGTGGTGTGAGGAAGGGAGAGTTGTGGAGGAGTTTGTGATGGATCAGCCAATCCCGCCGTATTTGTTTGCGTTTGCTGTTGGGGAATTGGGGTTTAGAGAGGTGGGGCCGAGGACTAGGGTTTATTCGGAGGCTGTTGATGGGGTTTTGGATGCTGCTGCGAGGGAGTTTGCGGGGACTGAAGAGATGATCAGGCAGGCGGAAAGGTTGTTTGGTGAGTATGATTGGGAGAGGTTTGATTTGTTGGTTTTGCCACCGAGTTTTCCTTATGGTGGAATGGAGAACCCAAGGATGGTGTTTTTGACTCCTACTGTGATTAAAGGGGATGCGAGTGGCGCGCAGGTTGTGGCGCATGAGTTGGCTCATAGCTGGACTGGGAATTTGATTACTAACAAGAATAATGAGCATTTTTGGTTGAATGAGGTATACTGAATCCTTGCTTTTGACATTTGATTTGATTATTTGGCCTTTTCTTTTATCGAATTTAGTTTCAGTTTAATGGCCGCCTCAAATAGTATCTCTTTGTGTGCTTAATCAAGTTTATTTGTATGTGTTCTCATCTGCTGTACCGAATGTGTTTGTAACTCAGTGTCTGTTTGTCTACTTGTCATTAGTGACTTGACAATGATGAATTATTTGATTTCGTTTACTTGATCTATACATTTTCTCTTATAAAATATGGTGTGAAGAAGTTCATACTAGTTTAATTGCTTTGCACCTACATAATGGTGATTGTTTGGCATGATTGTCAGAGTTTTAGGGACATTTTTTAACATGTCTGTTTTTTTTGAAGGAAAGTATGAGCAAATGTTTCTGGATAATTTTTGTTAGGATATATGTCTGTGTGTTATGCTCCTGAACTTCCAAATAGCCCATTGTTAGTTCAGTTTGTGCTATGCTGAGGTTGGCAATTTTTGCTCCTTTTGAGTTATAATTTATAAGTTTCTGATTCATGAAACCAGGGCTTCACAACTTATGCGGAGAGGAGAATTGTTGAGGTTGTGAAAGGTGAAGATATAGCTGCTCTGAATGTTGGAATTGGTTGGAGAGGTTTAAATGAGGAAATGGAGAGGTTCAAGGACAACATGGAGTTCACTAAGCTAAAAAATAATCAGGAAGGAGTGGACCCAGATGACATATACTCCCAAGTGCCATATGAGAAGGGTTTCCAGTTTCTCTGGCGCATTGAACGTCAGGTATATTGAGTTATTTCTTGTTTGAACTTGAAGATTGATAACAGTAATATTCTTACGGGTTGACTTTTGAAATTTTTAGATTGGAAGACCTGCATTTGATGAGTTCCTGAAGAAATATATTGCCACCTTCAAGTTCAAGTCAATTGACACAGAGACATTTCTTGATTTTCTGAAAGCCAATGTACCTGGAATAGAGAAAGAAATTGACCTTCAACAATGGACCGAGGGCACTGGCATCCCCCCAGATGCTCTTGAGCCGGTTTCAAACTTATATACAAAGATTGTGTCACTTGCAAATGATTTTAAGCTTGGAAGGATGCCAAGAGAGGATGAAGTTGCTGACTGGAAAGGACAGGAATGGGAGCTCTACCTAGAGAATCTGCCCAAAGCTGTTGAAGCCTCACAGGTATTGTCTTGATACATTTTTCAATTTCCCCATACTAACCCCCTCCCTTCTTGCTGCCAAATTTTCTACAACCTGCAGTGATCTTAATTTCTTGAAACTTTATGTCCTAATTACTGTCTGTTCATATCTGTTTGTGCTCTCCTTGGCAGTAACTTATGCAGGACAGTTTAGAAGCAGCATGTTTTATGTGGTGTTAAAGACCACTTAGATTCCTGTATAATTTCTTCTGCATCTTTGATTGGTTTTTTAGCTGGTATTTGTGTCAGTTGGCAATTCCTTACCTTGTTGTGTTTAAAGTTCAAACATGGCGCCTCCCAAGATTCATGAAAGTGAAATTTACTTCTGACTTCCTAATTGTTATAATTCATTATGCAGGTCTTAGCCTTAGATGCACGCTACAGGCTGTCAGAATCAAAGGACTATGAGGTGAAAGTGGCATTTCTCCAACTGGCAATTTCCTCCAGGTGTAGGGATTACTATGGTGAAGTGGAGAAGACTTTGAAGGAAGTTGGGAGGATGAAGTACCTCCGTCCACTCTACAGTGGACTTGTCCACGGGGCTGGAAAGGATGAAGAGAAAATTTTGGCTAAAAGAGTGTTTGCAGAAGCTCGTGAATGTTATCACCCTATAGCTCAAGGTGTTGTTGAGGCAATCTTCGCGAAGCACGTGTAGGATGGGTATAACACAATATAGTATCTTAACCTAAACCTTTAATGGCTTGAGCCTACACATATCCTTTGGTGTTCGAGATCTAGCAGGCCAATAATATGACTTCTGATTTTGTTAATATGTGCATCTTTCAACACACCATGCTGCCATGTCTTACGAGGCAGCTTCAATGGAATACCCACTTGTATCTTGTCACTTTACTCTGGTAAGTCTGCTGGTTTTGCATGACTATTACTGCTTGGGCTGCGGATATTTTTAGTCTTATATATCTGAAACGGTATTTTAAGTGATCAGAGCTTTCTATTTGTTTATGGATCAACAATCCAGAAGGATCTGTTCATGCTCTGACCATGGCTATAAAGTTGGAACTCGCGAAAATGAAGCCATTCAATTAGTGCCCCGTCAAATTGCTCTCTTCAATAGCATCTCTCTTATTGTTATTTTTTAACTTGGCCTGGATTTGTCCATGGACAGCTGTTTTTTTTTAGTATTTGGAATTGAAAAAATATTAAATTGATTTTTTTTATGTTAAAAATAAAAATAAACATATTAAAAATAATTTTTATAATATATTTTTAAATGAAAAATTATTTTTAAAAAATATTATGCACTACAGTCTCAAACATTCTTTTTTCAATGTTTCTTTGTTTTTTTATTTTCAATTTTTTTAAAAAAATTTCAGGACTTAAATTCTTAAAATGTACAAGATCTCTTATTCCATAAGTATTTGTCTGCAAATCAACGCTGGAAAGTGGAAACAGGATAGCTAACGTTAATCTATTCTACGCATTCTTCAGATTAACCTTATTATTATTATAACCCAAAAAAATGATCTCCCAAAATAAAAGGTAGGAGCCACTGGGCCAGACAGATCTCAAGACCATGCTTCCTCTTTGTCGCCCTGTGCTGCGGTGGGTGCTAATTGAGCCCGGCAATATTGAAGCAAGGCCTGTTATCATTTAACATTTTGGATATCATAATCTACGCTTTATATAGTTAAGTTGATGGAAGCCGAAATCTATCCAAGCGAGAACACTCTTCTCAATCTCATGGTGTGGGACTTGCTGGTTCAATCGCAGCTCCCGAGCTATCATCGAGTGGAACATAATTCTTGCTTGTGGTCAGGGGCGGAAGGAAGGGGGGGCAAGCAGGGCCCGGGCCCCCCCTAAAATATTCTGCCCCTGTTTTTTATATATATATATATTATTAGGTAATTAAGTGTGAAGGAGGCTTTTTATTCTACAAAGATGAGTTTTTCTACTGTAATTAAATGCGATTTTTCAATTTGAATTTTTTAAAATTAATTTACGAAGCCCTAATATAAATCCTGTAAATATAAAATCATTACTTTACACAATAAATTCTCGCAAAGGAATCATAAGTAAAATTTTTCAACGGAAAAATTGAAGCAGAGCCATCAATTAATTTATTTTTCATCAGACAAAATAAGGTAACTTAAATTTAAAATCTATTTTTATTTTGTTTTGAGATGTTTGATAATAATTTGATGAGGTTTTTTTTATATATAATTCTACCATTTTTGCTTCATTTTTTTCTCAGATCTGCTAATTTTACCAATTTTTTTTTGAATTCTTGTTATAGTGCTTTTTTTGAATTAATTAGATATATTTTATTGGTTTGTTTTGATTATACTTTGATTTTTTTTATGTTTTGTTTTTAGCGGGAATCACCAAAATTATCAATTTTTTCTCACGATATATGTTTTGATTTTAGGTTGAACCATAAACAAAATAAGAAGAATTTGATTTTTTTTTTCAAAAAAAATATTGATAACTCGCAGTCTAGTGAACTAACTCCAATGTATAATGTTAAAGTTATGGTTGAGCAACTCCAATGCGCCTCAGTTTACAAAGAACCCGCATTGATTAATGAGAATAGTTCTTTATTATTTTTTGCTTTATTTCAAAGTTTATCGAACATAAATAATGCTTCGTTTTAGCTAATGTTTCTTATATACTTTGTATGTTTATATTTGATAGATATAAAGACCAACAACATTAAAGTGATGAATATATTATGAAGATGAAATTAACTTCGTTGTTTTGACTCAATTTGATATTTCTTCAAACCTCTTATTTTATACAAAGATCATTATATATTTATAGTAAGTTATTTGAATAAAACTAAATTATACAGGTTTTTTTTACAACTCATGTAAAATAAAATAAAATAAATATTATATTTTATTATATTAATTATGACCTCTCTAACAAATAATTATAGCTCCTCCCCTGCTTGTGGTAATGAGCAAACTTGTTTTCTATGCTATTATATTTGAAATTTACGTGTATAGAATGAAGAAATTTTACAATACTGGCCAGAAAACTAGATAAAAAGCGAAGATCTCTCTCTCTCTCTCTCTAAACCAAATATAGTTATGGATGATTATTCTCAGGGCAATTTAAGATTCTTCATAAATATTAACATGTGAAAGTTGATAAAAAAAAAATATTCTCATCCTAAAAAAATAGCAACCGACGAAGGCTTTCCTTTCTTGCAAACAGTAAAAAACAGGTACACTGTCTTGCCAAGTTGCTGTTATAACTCGGATTTGTTTAGATTAATGATGTATTTATGTAACTACTTTTATCTCACGAGTTAAAGGAACACCAATTAGCGATAAATCCATTGATTATTGATTTTTTTGGGATGGAAAGGTTGGCTGGTCACAAAAAAATAATAATCATGCTTTAAGGAGTTACTTTACCCGTCAACAAGTAGGACCCATAAACTCAAACCTCAGATCATGGCATGGACGACCCAGATCCAACCTTCAGTACCATCAACTAGACCCTCTCACTACCAAAGGCAATCCTAGTTATGACTGCTATCACACCCATCTCCTCCCTGAAAAACACTTCTCTCCTTTTTTCCCTTTCTCCTCGAAAAAAATATTTCTTTTCATAAATAACAGTGAGCAGAGGAGAAACGAACTAGCCCTCCCTGAAAAAAAATGGATGATTACACGAGAGAAATGATGGACCTGAAAACACTCGTCACTCGAACCCTAGAGAAAAAAGGCGTCCTTGCTAAGATCCGGGTAATCACTCAATTTTCTTCCTGGTTTTCTTTTTATATTGATGATAAACTGAAAAGTAGAAGGATTATCTTGATTGTGAATTTTTAAATTCAGTTGTCTCGAGCTAATTGATCTTGAGTCAAGTTTCTTATTTTTTGGTTGGATCTTGTCCCATGGGAAAAAAATGGAACCTTTTTTCTTTGTTTAATTGAATAATTGTTTTTGCTCTAGATCTTATTTTCTTTGTTTGAAATTGAAATTAGGTTCTTTTGTTTCTCCCATTGGTTGTGAGGAGAAATGATTATTTTATATTTTGTAGCTAGGGTCTTGTGTTTTGTGCAGGATCAAAGCCCTGTAGCCAAATGTAAAGCTTAAAGTCTCAAGATTTTGAGCTTTTTTTTAGTGAATTAGACGGCTTTTTTTTCCCTTTTAAATTCGTAGTTGGTTCTGCATTTTAGCTATTTTGTTCACCGAGTGTTTAATGACGCAATTCACTCCTTTTTTTTCTTTTTTGTCAGAAAGTGTGGTTATTGAGTAGAATTAAATAGAGAATGTAATCAGGCAGAGTAATCCGTATGGCGAAGTTTGTGGTTTCCTTTGTTCTAAGTTTTGTATCTTACTTCTTTACTCTGCTTGTAGGCTGAACTGAGGGCAAGTGTTTTTGAGGCAATTGAAGAGGAGGATAGGGTAATTGACAAGGATGAAGGCCTACCCCCTGCATTATTAGGAAGCTGCAATGATCGTGCTAAACAACTTCACGCTTCTCCATCAGGTTACTCCTTGAATTCATGACCCTTTTAGTCTGTCTCTCAATTTTGAAACTTTGTTTAATGTTTGTTTAGATTGATGAAATCCAATATAGTGCGTGGGTGTGTACATTGGCTAGCATTTTGTTGGGTTATGTGAGTTTGTGCTAGGTCATGAAATGAAGTTACTTGGGGGTAACCAAGTTGCCAGTTTATTTTCCTCCTGGACCAATACTTATGTTTCAATTCAGTCCATCATGGTAGTTAACAACTTTGGTGTGGGGGGGCTAGCTAATAAGTTTTTTTCCCTGGGCCAAATTTTATGTTTCCAATATCTTTCATAGGCGATTACAACTTTGAAGCTTCATGAGTGGACATGCTATTGCTAGCCAAAATCAAAATTCTGCTCTTTCAGATCCGTATAGGTTATGGACCTTCAAGTTTCCCTGTTAGAATTTGAGGTGTAGAGAACATCACAGGATCGCTGATCTTTTATTGGTTATTGGAAGTTGCTAAGATAGGATATCAAATAGTTATTCCCCACCTATCCATTCCTAAAAACGAGTGCCTTTTGGTCACAATGTTCAAAGTTTGTAGTAACTTAAACAAGTGCATGTGTTCTGGTAAAGTAAGATGTTCATAGTCACTTGTGTATGTTGTGTTGATTTTTTTCCAAAAACAAATGCAGGGAGGCTGCTAACTGCACTAATATGTGAATACTTAGACTGGGGGCAGCTAAATCACACGCTAAAAGTCTATTTACCAGAGTGCAATTTGGTAATCATGTAATTTATCAGTGTATTATTTCCAGAGTTTTTAACACCTTTATATGATTTTCACTGTACTTGATTTGTGAATATTAAACTGCATTCCTTATCTTCCCTTCAGCAAAAGGATTCTTGGAAAGCTGAGTTGAAAGAATTCAGTAGCAAGAATGGATATGACCTGAACAGGAACGGAGATAGTGCTCCTTTGCTTTTGGATGTTCTTGAAGGATTCTTGAAGTTTGAGGTTTGTCCCTATCTGTAGCTGCATGTCTGCTTTTAAGACTTTTGGGTGAAAGAAAACTGGCATTATGGTGTCTGCTTCCAGCTATAAATGTAATGCAATACAATCTCTTTGGACATCTGATTATTCTTAAAGAAATCAAACATATCAAAAGGAATTATCGATAGTTTTGCTTTGTGATGTCTGAGTTTGTAATAATTGTTCATGCATGAAATGAAAGCTGTGCAGCCTATTCTCAAGTTCTTGAAGGTGTTTACTAAGATGTTCATGAACTAAGATGGATGGGTGCTATTGTTTGCTGTCTTATATCACTTGAATAGTGGACTAGTTTTGTTATGGGGACTGAAATGAGCTTGCTAATTGTTTGATAGGACTTAAGATTTTGTTCTTAATGCTCCAGTCACAGATACCATGTTCTTATCTTATACACCGCAAATGCTTAGGAGCTAATCTTAGGTAGAGTAAGGGACCGCTTTTAGCTATGGAGATATTGGTGCCTGTGGAGAATATCATCTATGCTGGTTCAATGTTGATTGAAGGCTTAAAGAAACCAAGCACGAGTTCCCACTAAAAAGACTCAATGTTGATTGTAGCTGGGATGAATATGTTATGGTGTATAAATCTGCAAGCATGGAAGATGAAATTAAAATTTATGAGAAAAACTTATTTCAGTTTTTAAGCCATTGAGATATAGGTTGAAGCTTAGCTTCTCAAACCCGTTGGACCTGGAAGATTAAAATCTGCATGCTCAAGTGGAGGATATGATGACATATAGGTGGCTATTGGAGAACACTTGAGGAGAATGCATCTGAATGAGCTGAAGCGGCAAATGACATAACATGAGACTAATTTTGAGAAGTCTGTGATCCTTTTTGGAGCTAAGTGGCAATTGAGGATTTATAAGTTAATTCCATGCGGCTTTGATACAGGGCTTTTGTTGGGCACCATTAACTTTCATCTTGAATTTTCGTACTTGATTAAAAACAATATGTATGTTTTTCTAGGAGATATTTTTTTTCCTGGAATAAGGTTCAAAACTCTATTCAAATTTCAAGTAACTATATTGCTTGTTGATGATTTCTTGTCTCTTGATGTTTTTTTTCTAAAATCATTCACTGTTTTATTGATGAAAATCATTTTATTACAGAATTTATCCCAAGGAAGGGGTACTGGAAGGAGAATGTCAGAAACCGAGTCCTTATCCAATGTAGAGTCTAGGAATATGCGAAGACCCTCATCATCATCTGTTGCTGGTGGCTTACCTCCATTAATAAGGTGCTGGGCCAACTCCAACTTTAATTTTTCAATTCTTTTATTTTTTATTTTTTGGTGTCAAATATTTCCTTCCCTGATCCACTCATAATTGTTTCTGTTGTGCACATGTTTTCTGCCAGGCCAGCTTCTTCCCAGGCATCTGGTGAGTGATTAAAATATGCATCATTTGCTCTACCATCTCCTTCCTAGTTTCTCCCTGTTTCTAATACTGTACATGGTGCAGATAGGAGAGCAGGGTCTTCCATGTCTGGTTACAGGAAAGATGACAACAGTTGGAGATATGATGGTGATGAACTACCTGAGGATGTGATTCGAGCTTCTACTGCCCTTGAAAACCTTCAGTTGGACAGGAAAGCTAGGAATCTGACTACATCTTGGAGGTTAGTTTCTCATGCATCTTCAAAATTCTTCCATTATGAAATAGGTAAAAGTGTATTTTGATAACCATTTATTCTGGAGCAATTACAAAATGAACAGTTGTCACTGTGTATATGAAAATTATGTGCAGTAACGGCGAAACTGGAGATTGCCCTATATTAGAAAAATGCTGAGGGGTGTGATTAGATTGTTATGAAGTTTTTTTATACTGCAAATTGTCTTAACTTGGACATTGCACCCTCGAGAATCCTGAGACCATATTTTGATTGGTTGCCCCCCAGTCTTTTGTCTTGTTAAACATTTTAGAGTAGCTAAATTGGTGGGCAACTAACTAGCAGTCGCTTCGCTTACGCTGCTTTTAGGTAGCTTATAATGAGAGGTCCTATAACATCACTCTGATGAACTGAATTCTTCCATTAGTTATTGTATTTGATGTATTGTTTGATCAACGGAGCTGTTCGCTGAGATAGCCTCATGCCCGTGTCTGTCATCTGATTATATATAAAACTCATGATCTTATGTGTTGGGTTTGGTTGCAGGCATGCTGGGGATGGCATCAGTGATGACGGGGGGAGGGCTGACCACATTTAGCATCCTCGAATGATGCAATGAGTAGCTTAGTGTGTATTTTTATTTTTATCCACTAATGTTTTTTTCATCAGCCAAACGAGGTAGCGATTTGTGTTTTGTTTTTTGGTTAAATATATTGTGAGGTGCTCTAGTGTTTTGATGAGTTCTCTTGCTTCTTTTCTTCTTCTTCTTTTTGGACACAACTTGAAATCTCAATTAGTGATTGCCATAAAACTTGTGTACGTAGATTGCCTTCAATTTTTTAGTTGATCAGGGAGGCTGAAAGATCAGGCCTGTTAAAAGATGGATTAAGCTTCTCTCTTTACAGCTGGAACATGGATGGTTTGGGTGTAAATGGCTGGTTTTTTTATAAAAAAAAAATTGAAAACATTTGGGAAGACTAATTTAATTGGATAGGGATACGTATATATAAAACAAGAAAATCACTTTCATCAATACCAACCAAAATAGAGTCGGCAGTCTTAATTCCATCCTCCTGTTAGACATTCAAAAAAAAAAATGAAAAAGGAAGAAAAAAATGTTTATTATTTGCACCTAGCTCTTCGTGTAAATGTTTTTATAAAAGGTTTTTTTAATTGAAAATGTATTATTATTATTATATTATATTATATTTTTTACATTAAAATTTAAAAAGTATTAGTTTGTATTCGATATTGTGCTTAGATTTTATAGTTATATTTTAAAAAACAAAGGTTTAAGAAAAAAATTAGTTGTGATTTTAAAAATATAGATTTAAAAAAATATATGTTTAGTTAAAATTATTGTGAGATGAATTTTTGTATGTAAAATAAATTAAAAATAAATTATTTTAACTTTTACAAGATTAAAATTTAAAATATTATGTGTGATTTAGTGTAAAAAAATTATTTAATTAAATAAATAATTTTTTATTTATGATTAGATAAATTATAAAGCTATCACTATAATATGATAAACAATTTAATAATTTTTCATATAAATAACACTTTAAAAGCATAAACCGAAAAAAAACCCTCCCTAAATCACGTGCTGTCTCTCCCCTCACTGAGGACACAAAAGCCTTAACCTCCCATCACCTCACCAAATAATCTGCCTCCTGCTTTCCACACGCCATCTCTTCTCTTTCTATTTCCAACCAAAAAAAAACCCTGATCTATCCATGGCTGCTCTTTCAAGAATCCCTAAAACCTCAATAAAATCACTCTCTTCTTGTATATCTCGAAGTTTTTCTATAACTACGTTGAATTCCGAGATTGACCTCAAAGTACCTTCTTTTCTTTCTCACAACTCTCTACCTCTCCGTCAGGAACCTAAGGAAGGAAATATCCAGTGGGTTTTTCTTGGTTGTCCTGGTGTAGGTAAAGGTACCTATGCTTCGCGTCTTTCCAATTTTCTCGGTGTTCCTCACATCGCCACCGGTGATCTGGTTCGCGAGGAGGTCAATTCCTCGGGCCCACTTGCCTCCCAGGTATTTGCTCTCTTTTTTTAGGGTTTTAGATTTTTGCGCCTCTTTCTTCTTTTTGGCTCTCTGGTTGGCGAAAGTTTGAATCTCTGCAGTTGAAATTTCGAAATGAATTGCATCGCAACTTTTATTGATTTTGTTTGAACTGAATCGCGTTATAAATTTATTAAAGACTGCATTTTTCGTCGAGATTGTGACACTGACCGTTACCTGTTTGATATTTTGCTTCTTACTGGAAAAATTCTCGGGTGCTATAATAGTTGGGGCCCACATGACGGGGCTGACAAATATTGGTATCTGAACATTGTTGAGCTGATTTTTATTGATTATTCTTTTTGTTGCTGTACTGTAGCTTAAGGAGACTGTGAATCAAGGGAAATTAGTTTCTGATGAGATCATTATAAGCTTACTGTCAAAACGTCTTCAAGCTGGAGAAGCTAAGGGTGAATCTGGTTTCATTCTTGATGGTTTCCCTCGAACTATTAGACAAGCGGTGAGCTATTGTTATTATTGATTAGTTTTGTTGGCAGTTGTCTATATATTTCTCATGGATTTTGAAACTGACTTAAAAAAAATAATAATAATTCTAGTTGTGAATGATTAGCTGGTTGAGCACTTTTAGTTTTCTCATTAGCAGTTTTTGAGTTAAATTGTTATGTGAAGTGCTTTGTTTTCCTTTTCTCTTCTATTGTAGACAATTACTCTGGTGTCTGTCTATCTAACCTGATATTCATGTTCTGGTCATACTGCAGGAAATACTAGAGGGAGTAACAGACATTGACTTGGTGGTGAACCTCAAGCTTCGAGAAGAAGCGCTGCTTGCAAAATGCCTTGGGAGAAGGATTTGCGTTGAGTGTGGAAGAAATTACAACATTGCTTGCATTGACATCAAGGGTGAGAACGGGAATCCTGGAATTTATATGGATCCACTTCCTGCTCCTCCACAATGTGCACCAAAGCTTATCCAACGAGCTGATGACACTGAAGAAGTTGTTAAGGAGCGACTACGTATTTATTATGAAAAGGTATTACTTCATCTTTCATTTTTCGTATTGGTGCCTTTTTTTAATATAATCATCATATGAACTTGTGAAGTTCTATAACACATCATCTGTTGATCAGCCACGTGTAATTTATGGGATATCATCTTCTTTTTAAGTATTTTTCTGCCAGATGAAATATTTTATAGCCTGTGTATGGTACCTTGTTGTATATTTGAAAAAAAAAAGGTGAAATATAACTTATATCTATTTGTTAGACCACAGAAAAACTTGCAGATAATTGACGAGAGAAAAGTATGCCCCCCCACTCCCAAAAAATCCCCCCAAACCCTCCTCAGTAGATTTGAGATGATACATGGATCTTAAAAAGCTTCAGTATGTCTATTCTGATTTCTCTCTAAATGATTATCACTATTGGAAAGATAATAAGTGCTCTTGTATATGGCAACATGTGGTGGAAAGTAAAAAATAGTCTTTGGCATTACAAATGAATTTGTTAGAAACCATTGATACATGCTCTCACTCAAAGCACATACATTTGTTACCGATGCAACAAAATAACCTGTTCTACATGCTGATTTCCACTCAAAATATATGGCTGACTTATTATTTTTATGTTTTTTTCACGGTGACACAAAAAACACAAGTGCAAGAGCAATTTTTATTTTTTATTTTTGGAATTCTGAATTTGTGGATGTCTGAAATCTAAACATTAAGATGTTCGACTCTCTCGTTCACTTTATAGTTCACAAAAGACTAAGATTGCCTTTCTTGTTTTGCCCTTTTTCTTTTTGAAAAAAAAAATAGATTTTGTTACAAAAAAAGTAGCACAATTAACTTCATTTCTGGCTGATGTTGTAAATTCACCAGTAGGCTCCCTATCTCTAGATTTCATGGAGTAATATTTGGTACTATGCCCAATTGCAGCTGTTATTTCCATCAATATGTACACAATCATGAACTCTATAGTTTTTTATTGTTACTGTCGTTCTAATTGCATCATAATCTAGGTGTCCGAAGTTGTACTTTTACATCTCAGCAGTGGTTTACACAACAGAATTCGGGAAAAAAGAGAGGACAAGAAACAGTAGTTTATCTTGATATAACTTGTGAGAAAAGGCAGTAGATCAGTTGGGCGTTCCTGTGATACATTTACAGTGTAGTTGGGTGCATTTGATTTCAAATTCATTGTTCTATCTATAATGTTTTTCCATAGGGTGTTTGCTTAACATATATATGCCAGAATTTTCTTTTCAATACATGGATGCCATGCTGCATATTTCCTCTTTTCCCTCCACCTCTCTTTATCATTCCTTTTAAAGTGGTAAATAGTAATAAAAATGTTGCCTTGGAGTGGGAATAATGGACGATCATAATAATCGAGCTTAACTTCTGGCATAAAGTAGGTTGTTTTTAAATGATTCTGACAATAATAGCTGTAATTGTCATTTGTTCCGCAATTAATGGCCTGAAATCTGCAAACCGTATTTTCTTGCAGAGTCAACCTGTTGAGGAGTTCTACTGCAGTCGTGGGAAGTTGTTGGAGTTTGATCTTCCTGGAGGAATTCCAGAATCCTGGCCAAAGCTGCTGGAAGCTCTGAATCTTGACCACGAGGATAAATGCTCTGCAGCAGCATGAACTCCCATAGTTCTGCAACATATTCTCAAGTTAGGTCATTCTTTGCATGTGGGAGACTACATGCATAGTATTTAGAAAAAAGGAGGTTAACAATTATATCAAATAAACAAGCCTAAACCATTACCATAATTTTATTCTTTGGGGAGCAAGGAGGCCATTCAATGGACTTGGTTAACGATATGATTTGTTGTTAGATGCATTTGGCTTGTAGTGATTAAATGGACAGATGTCAGTGCCATTCAATTTTGCTATAACAATTGGTTTTGAAATTCGTTTTAAGGGTTCTTTGAACAGAAGCAGCAAACAATAGTGGAAACCGAATAAACTGCTTTATTTGACTCAAAAGACCATGTTCTAGTTTTGTTTAGACAGGAGCTACTATCTCTCTTCTTGTTGTTTTCATTACTTCTTGTGAGGTGCTACCTGGTTTTTCTGTTTCTTGCGTGTGTTGAGATTGGATGGATTGGTTGTTTGAGTTCCGAACTTCCCATGGATAACCTTTTATTGTGGCAATTGGCAAGCTACTCAACATCAATATGCTTTTGTGCACAATCTAAATGCATAAGAAACAATATGCTCACCTATCTTAGCTTCTCTTGTATCAGCATTCTTCTCTCATCTCGCAGTTTTTCTTTCTCAGAGTGATAGTCCTCTCCTTTAAGATCAATGCTAAGCATGCTAATTTGTGTTCCCTACATATTGCTTTAAACGCAGTTTTTTTTCTTCTTGAACTGTGAATCTACGCTCCTACCAGGGGTTTTAAGCACTTCTCTTGCAGCTGTGTAACTGATTCAGTTTTCGTTATTGCCCGAGTTGCGTACTATATATGTCACTGTGTATTAAATTTTAGTTTCCCGTTTAGTCATTCCAAGTCCTCTTCTTTCTCCCACTGATCGAATAGAAAGCTGGACGGAATTCAGTTTATCGCTCTACTCGTGTGCGTGTGGGAAGATAGTGTAAATATTCAACAGAAGCATAAAAATCTATCACATTACATGTTCTGAATCTTCAAAAAAAAAAAAAAAAAAACTTCGATTGTCGTGCCTAGGATACACTAGTGTTCCATCGGTTATCACCCCATTGACCAGATGCTGAGGCCATGCTCGTTGATGAGCCATGAGGTCCATGAAAGCCCCCTTCCACTATTGACCAGATGCCAAACACAAATTGTGCCCATACCTTTCATTTAGGATTGCTCGAGCAGAAAAGGCCCATTTAGCAATCACATTTCGAGGCCCTACAAGTTAAAGAGCCAGCGAATCCATTCCAAGCTATAAATATTTTTTTCAAAAATATTTTTGAAATTTTTTTATTTTTTATTTTAAATTAATATTTTTTTTGTGTTTTTAAATTATTTTAATATAATGATATTAAAAATAATTTTTAAAAAATAAAAAATTATTATTTTAATATATTTTCAAATAAAAAAACACTTTAAAAAACAATCATTACCACCCTTACCAATACTTTATAAAAAGAAGCATTTTGAAATTTAGTTTAAGCCTTCACGAAAGTTCGACAGAAGTCACAATTTTTTTTTTCAAGGTAAAAAAAAAAAACCGGATAAGGAATCTCGAACAAACCTCGAAAAAACAAAAGGCAGTGCGAGCAACTTTCAGGAATCTAATTCAAAAGAAGGATGAGCTAGCCATTCTTTGAGCTGTGGGAGGAGGGGACTGCGTCTGTTAACGTGGCCAGAAACTCGTGCCAGACTGCAAGGAAGGCATAAGAAGCAAAGCCTGTTAAAAGCGAAAAATCATAGCCTCGCAGGACAACATTCTTGTCCCGTCTCTGCTTGAATTGGAATCACTGCCTTGTAGAAGGCATCCTTCTCAATTATTTCTCCTCTCTTCTATGTTTTTTCCCCTTAATTGATAAAATTGCAATTAATTTTTGCAGAAAGAAAAAAAAAATGCACGTATCCTCAAGAAAAAATGATTTCATTTATGTTAAAAAAATATTTATATATAAAAAAATACATGAAACATCAAACTAGTTAGCAATTTTTTTATTGGGGCATTCACTTCTTATAGTTTTGTTCATTTTTTGGACATCTATTGTCGGAATACTCGTATAATCAATTTTGGTAATGTTTTATAGGCTTTTATTATTGAGATTACAATTATGAACAGACATATATGTTCCTCTATTGTCCGAATCTTAAACTACTTGTAAAAATAAATAGCGTGCATGGCATTTTTTTTATTTATTTTTTTGGGTTGTGTTTTGCCTGCAACAACAGTAGAGCTAAAAACTTAAATCCAGTAAAACCAAATTTGACTCTACGAGGACCGGTCCGGTAAGTTGATCCGGGCGAACCCAGGTAAGACCCAATTTATATATATATATATATATATATATATTAATTTCTTTTAACACTGTGCCTAACAGCAAAAAAAAAAAAAAAGTATGCGACTTGGTTTCCTTTTTGAACAACCAAGGGATCTATTAGAAACTATCTTATTCTTTGAACAACTGAAAGCTAGATTGCTTTGTTTTATAATAGAGGATTCATCAGAGAAATCGGTGGGCTGGTGTTACTTCTATGAGTGTTTTATCTCTCTTGCTGAATATATCTGATATTGTGGTAGTTTTTATGGTTATGATTTGAAAAAAATTATTTTATAAAAAGTATTTTTAGTTGAGGTTGGTTTGATATTTATATATGTTTGGTTAAAACTGTGATTGAAATTGAGGCTGAACAAAAAATAATTTAATGTGTTTGGTTAAAAATGTTTTTCAAATTGAGGTTATAAAATAATTAAAAAAAGTTATATATTAATATTGATGGGTTTTAATTTAAATATTGTAGATTTAACAATTACTATTACATCATGAAATAAATAATACTTATATAAAATATTTTTTATTGTTCCATTAAACTATCTACAATTCCATCACGTACGAAATCCATCCGACAAGGACTACAGTTTCTTTAGTTTCTTAAGCGCGCAACAACATCAGGTAAAATATCATCAGGAATAAAATTGGGATTGCGATCAAATTCTGTAAATGTTACGTCATCAAGCGATCTCTTTCTAATTTATATAATATCATTGAATAATGTTAAACACTAATTTTTTAAATCAAACACAATTAAAAATAAAATTTAATTTTTTTAACTGGATCAGACCCGATTTAATGTTGGACCGAACACGGTCCGGTCAGAACAGTGAAGAGTGTATCATTGTTCATTTAAGTAAACAATGTACATTGAATTAATTCGAGAGAGCAGAAGTAGCTTGGAACTGTTTTTAGTAGCACGCAGATGCGCAAATTCAAGTAGATCTCATTAACAGTAAATAATGTTTTATCACTTACCAAACATATGATACAATGCATTTAGCATAGACGCAAACGCGCCCACAGAGACAAACGGGCTTGGCTCTTTATGGTCCCGCTTTGGAAAACTTCATGCTTCTCATCTGATGAACTAATTAATTTGGTAAAGGGCAACAATTTTTTTCTGGTCAACCATTCTGATTACTAAGAACTGGAATTAAGTATAGGACGTGTGTGGAAGCCTAACCTGCAACTTGAAGGGACGGAAATTTCCATAATGTCCACTTCTGCTGTGCGAATTTTTGCGCAAGAACATATACTCAAATCACTTATGCTTCTGGTTTTTACTAAGCATGTACAAACAGCGTTGGACATAACATCAGCTTCTTTCTGAATGCCACCGCCCCTTGCTAGATTCATTACTTGACAATAACAAATCAGTTCCAAGATAAAGCAGAGAGAACAAAGAAACAAAAGAAAGGATACGAGCATCGAGTGGATCTTTGACTTATTAATTCAGACACCATCAAATCAACCTCCAAAGAAATTGACAGCAACACGATTTGACAAAGAGATAATGTTCAAATACCAACATTTTTTAACAAAGAGATAATGTTTAAACCAAATAGTTGACCAAAAGAAACAAAAGGTGTAGAAGTAGCAACGACTAGACAAAATAAAGGTGGATAATCCATGTATGTATCCAGGCACCTCACGAGCAGAAACGATACAGCATCGGCCCAGGACCAAACGTTCCGAGCAGAACTAAAATCTAAGCCCAGGCCTAGTTTTAACTTTCGCTCGAGACTGAGCCCGACAACCCGATTCTGTGCTGTGCGACGTCACTTAAGATATGTTCTTGCTCACGTGTCAGCGCCTTGTCGCCTTCCTCAAAGCACTCACCATTCACTAAGGGCATTCCCGTCATTTCATAACACCATCAAATTACGATTCTCAAAAGCGAGAGCATCTTTAACTCGTTGGACAACGTGCCACGTTTGATCGCGTGGTCACGGAGATCTTCCGAGAACAGTTCACAGCAAGTGACGCTCCAAATCAGCGAATTTATGTACCCGGATCCAGTATACTCGGTGAAATAGATGTAAGAAAAATAAAGAAAAAAGGATTTCTTATTATTTAATACAAGTTTTTCTTTTATTCGAGTAAACCTTATTCTCTGAAAAAGTATATTTTATAGACTCAAATGAGCTAGTAAAATTTCAACTATTCTAAATTTTTATAAAAAATACAAATTCGAACTCGAAAAATTAATACAAGTCCCTAGAATATCTCAAATCATGTAGACTTGTTTTTTTATGCTTTTTCATTGAGAAATTAAGAATCGTACTTTGATAAGTTTAATTTAAATAAATACTCGGAATAAAAAACAAGCACTCACTGCATAAATAATTCAGACAAACATGAGATTGGTTAAGCATTCGATTTTATCCGCATCAGCACCCAGAAAAAAAAAAAAAACATAGGATCACCATGTCGTCACAAAACTATTCACGGCGGGGCTTTTGATCTCGTGCCACGTCAGAAACAAGAATCCTACATGGCAGTGTTGTGAGCCTTCATTTTGCCCACGTCAGTAAGAAGAGAAAACAGAAGCTAGTTTAGAGGAATTTTTATATTACTTCCAGATAACTTACACCAGTTATTCTACATATCTATTTTAAAGAGAGAGCTATATATAGTGATAAAAAGAAAATCACATTACTTTTCACGAAAAGTAAAAATAATATATACATTTAAACTTTAAAACAACTTTTTTATTATTATCTCTCCCTCTCCTCTCTTCTTCATGTTGCTTTCGGAGTTGGTTATTTCATAAAAATAAATAGACACGAAAGAAAATAATTTTATGGGGATTGAATTTTTTTTTTCCATTTTTCTCTTCAAAATATACTCATGAATCTCTCTTTTTAAGAGGCACACATTTATTTGGAGTGTAATTACGATTGTTTTTTATTCATAAATATATTAAAATAATATTTTTTTATTTTAAAAATCAGCACATCAAAATGATCTGAAAATATTAAAAAAAAAATTAATTTAAAGTAAAAAAATAAATAAAATTAATTTTTTTCAAAAATATTTTTAAAATATAAAAACAAACAGGACCATGATAATTACTCCAGATAAATTTCTTAGTATAGTGTATGTTCTGATGTTTTTTCGCTGCTATGCATGTACTTGTTTGTTCTCGCCTTCTATTTTAGCTCTTTGCAAATTTTGAGCATTGGAGATTTTATTGTAAAATATTTTTTATTTTGAAATATATTAAAATAATATTTTTTTATTTTTAATATTGATATATCAAAATAATAAAAAAACACAAAAAAATAATAATTTAAAGCTAAGAAAATAAATAAAAAACATTGTTAAATCGCAGTACCAAACTGAACCATGTTGTACTTGTATGTAATTTATTAAGGTTAGGTTACTCTAATTTTCTGAGCTGGTGAGACTACAATGGAACGAGAGATGAGGAGTCTATTAGGTACAATTACTCTAATTTTCCTTGAAAGTGGAATGAATTGTATTTTTTCCTCTATAAATTTTGATTTTTTTTTTTAAATTCTGAAAATCTATTTTGATTTTTCATCGTCATTTTCCCCCCCTCTATTATGCAAGATTAGAGCAATAGGATTTTTTTTCCGTTAAAATTTTGAAAGTTTACTGTATAACAACTTACAATCTATTTGGATATTTAAGGTAAAATTAAAAATGAAATCCACTTAAGCTTTAAGATTAAAACTTTACTCGTATTTAATATTTAGCATATACTCTTATACTCTTTTAACATGACAGGACATGTTTATTAATTAGAGGTGATTTTTTTTTTTTGTTCGGTTTGGTTTTTATCAAAAAAAAACTAAACAGTTTTTTTAAAAGAAAAAACCAAAACTGAACCGAAACCGGTTCAAACCAACCGGTTTTGGTTCGGTTCGGTTATCTTAGAACAAAAATTGTTTTTTTGGTTTGACTCGGTTTTTCCGGTTTCAGGCTTGTAAAACCAAAATCGAACTGGTCGTTTTTTTAAAATTCTAATCGGTTTAAAATCGGTTTTTTTCACTGTTCGGTTTTTTCGGTTTTTTCTTTTCCAGTTTTTTCGGTTTAATCGGTTTTTTGATTTTTTTGCTCGTCTCTATTTTTAATAATAAGGTATTTGGAAGTGTAGTAGCGATTGTTTTTCAAAACATTTTTTACTAAAAAATACATCAAAATAATATTTGTTTATTTTAAAAAAATTATTATTGATATTAACGTATTAAAACGATCTAAAAAATATCAAGAAATTAATTTAAAATTAAAAAATTTTAATTTTTTTAAAAAATATTTTTAAAACATGAAAACAAACAACTTCTAAGATTAACTTTTACCGGACTTGAACCAGTCCCACTGGGGCTGCTTGAAGACTGAAATTTTGTTATTTCTTGTGATCTCCTTGCGTGGATTCATAATGCTGCCGTTCTGATTCTCTACTTTCTGTCAATTGGTTTTGATTGTGACTGATTATGCTTTGAAGACAGATATGTTCATCCAGCTACAAGGAAGGCACCCCTCCTCGTCTGGAGTTTTTGACGGCCGAGGATTGCCGGAAGGTAAGGGAATTATGAATTATGATACATGTTTACCTACGAGATTTGCATAGATCACATAACCTTCAAATAGCCATACCTTTTTCACTCCACAGCAAAGTTTTTATTTAATAAATTCCCTGTTGATATCGTTAATAATTAATCGTTAAATAATAAAAGTACTCGTTTACTCAGTGATTTTTTTTCCTTTAAAAAAAAAACAAACATGATATTATTTTTAAATTATGTTTGGTTGATATTTTAGAGCTTATGAGATAAGATGAATTTAACTGAAAAGAAAAATATGAAGATGTAAAAATAAAACTATATTTAATATAATTTCAAAATAAATTTTTATTATTTTAAAACCTGAATGATAAAATGATTTATTATGTCTATCCCAGTTTTTTTTGTTTTTTTTTTTGTTTCAATAACCAAATAATACTTCAATCTCAAAATAAAATAAAAAAACAGAAAAGAAGAAGCTAGAATTTGGTTATTCGTTTTGATTGTGACCTGGTTAAAATTTTTGCTTTATAATTTTTTTTCTTTAAAATACTGTGAATTGTTGCGATGTTTTTCCACGTAGTTTTTCTATTTTATTTCTTTATTTTTCAAAATTATATTTGTCGATTTTTTTGCTAACTTTTCCCTTCTTTTTTTTTTGTTTTTTTCCGTTTTTTTTTCAACTTTCCTATTTTTTCTTTTTTTTTCAAAATTATTTTTTGTTGATTTTACCTTTTAAATATTGATCTAGTTAAAATTTTTGCTTTATACTTTTTTTCTTTAAAATACTGTGAATTGTTGCGATGTTTTTTTACATAGTTTTTCTATTTTATTTCTTTATTTTTCAAAATTATATTTGTCGATTTTTTTCATATTGAGCTTATTGAGAATTTGGTTTTGTAATTTTTTTTCTTTAAAACATTGTTGATTGCTACAGTGTTTCTTCGCATGGTATTTTTTCTCCAAAATTATCTTTTTTATTTTATTTTTTAATATTGAGCTGATTAAAAATTACAGTTACAATATGTTGGGAAAGCACTGTAACTTTTTTTGAAAATTACTATTGATTGCTACAGTGTGTTTTCCCACATGGTTTTTTTTCTGTTTTTATAATGTTTTTTCCTAAAATTATCTTTGTCAATTTTATTTTTTAAATATTAAGCTGGTTAAGAATTGCAATTACAAGTAAATACAAGTTTTTTCGCACAAAACACTATGGATTGATACAGTTTTTCCTCACATGATTTTCTTCCAGTTTCTTTTGTGTTTTCTTTTTTTGTGATATTTTTTTCCAAAATTATCTTCGTCAAAATTTTTTTTAATATTGAGTTGGTTAGAATTTAACTTTGTAATAAAACTTAATCATGTGGGGAAAACATTGTAGCTTTGCTCATAAAACATTGTGGATTGCTACAGTGTCTCTCCGCATGTTTTTTTTTTAATTTTTTCAAATTATCTTTTTTCATTTTATTTTTTTAATATTGAGTTGTTTGTAAATTATAATTACAAGTCATTACAAATAAAGCTAAATCATGTAGGGAAGCACTGTAGCTTTCATCACAAAACACAGTGAATTGCTAAAGTGTTTCCAACATGATTTTTTTTTCCTTTTTTGGTGTTTGTTTTTTTTTTCTAAAATTGTCTCTTTTGATTTTTTTTTAATATTGAGCTGATTAAGAATTTAGCTTTATAATTTTTTTCTTTAAAACACTGTGAATTGTTGCAGTGTTTTTCCATGTGATTTTTTTATGATTTTTTCCAAAATTATCTTTGCCGATTTTTTTTTAATATTGAGTTGGTTAAGAATTATAATTACAATAAAACTAAATCATATGAGGAAAGCGTTGTAGTTTTTCTCACAAAACACTGTGGATTGCTATAATATTTCTCTAAATGGTTTTTTATTTTATTTTATTGGAAAAAACGCTATAGTTTTCCTCACAAAACATTGTCAATTGCTACAAGATTTTTTCTCATGGGTTTTTTTCCTTCCAAAATTATCTTTGTTATTTTTTTAATATTAAGTTGGTAGAGAATTTAGCTTTGTAATATTTTTTTCTTTTTATTAACTGAAAAGTTAAATCATGTGGCAAAAACACTGTATTTTTCCTTACAAAACACGGTAAATTGCTACAAATCATTTTGTTCAGTCTCTAAGTTTTTGATCGCCAACACAGCTTTTTGCTTCGTCATGAAATATTTGCTCCATCATACCTTAATTTCTGTTACTTATCTAGCGCTGGTTTACAATTATAACGCTATCAAGTACATTTGTTTTATAAGCCCGCGGGCATGTCATCTCGTTATAACTAGATCCTGTCATGGGTTGAGTTGAGGTAATCCCAAGACAGGTCAGTTACAATACTTCAATTGTATTGATATAATTTATTTTAATTTTTTTTCTTTAAAATTTTAAATAGATAAATTATATTTACATGATACATCAGCAGAAATTATCTACATGTAGCAACCAAAATTAATTTTTAAGATAAATAAAAAGATATACGAAGTTAAATATTTTTATTTACATTTATTTTTTTCTTCTTGCATGAAAGATTACTTGGTTTAGTTTTTGATTAAAATTAATAACTTATTTATTTATCTATTAATTCATATGTTTTTCATTATATTTGATTAAAAGTTTTTAATTAACATTAGTATTTTTTTTATCAATTTTTTTATTTTTTATTTTATTAAAAACAAACATTATCTTTCCATTTACTGATTAAAAGAATTATGACAGTGAAAAACGTATCTATAACATCGAAACCTTCTCCTCTTCTCTTGCATTAAAAAAAAATTCAGAATCCTTTCACCGCGGAGGTCGGGTGCGCTTGCTCCTGGCCCAGTTCCATGTTTCCTAAACATTCTCTTGGGACCGAACCCGATAACCCGGCCCTTTATTGTACGACGTCATCAAAGATATTTTCTTGCTCGCGTGTCAGCTCCGTGTCTCCTTCCTCGAAAAAATCAGCAGCCACTAAGATTATTTCCGTCTTTGCAGATCACAATCGTACTCCCAAATGCAAGAGCATCTTTAACTCGCTGCAGTCCGCGCCACGTTTCATCATATGATCTACGAGATCCTCATGAGATCATCTCATCATTCACAATTAACGCTCCACGTCAGCAAATAAATTCCTCTTAACGCGGGCATTCTATTTTTCTATTTTTGATTTTTATACGGCAAAGGAAATCGATCCATATCCTCGGTCAAGTCACTCCAGAGTTTTTTTTTTTTTTTGCCCCCCCCTAACAGTCACTCTAAAGTAAATTTGAAGGGATGGTAAAAAAAACAAAAAACAAAAAGAAAGTTAAAAAACGACATAATTTTTTGTTAAAAAACAAAAAGAAAGTTCGAAAACTTATTCAAAAAGTAATATAAACTTTTAAATTAATTCAATTAAATTATTATTTTTTTATATATATAATATTTATTTGATCAAATTTAAATCAAGTTTAATCAAATTAATTAAATTATCAAAAACATAACAAAATTAACTATATTTCACTGAATTAATATTCATCTTAAAATCCAACTTAAATGAAGTTATCACCACACATTTCTGCAATCAACTCACTTGGAAACAGCCATTCTAATGAACACACACGAGGATCACCTTTGGTCCACCGTATCGTGAGATTCGTGACAGTTTATTCGCAGCACAGCTTTTGATCCCTTGCCAGCTCATATATCATGTTCTCCCGTGGAATCTGACATGGCAGGGCTGGGAGCCTTCATTTTGTCCACGTCATCAAGAGGAGAAAACGGGGAGTCTAGTAATATCTTTTCGGTTTTCCTTTCCTTTCCTTTCTTTTCTTTTCCTTCCTGCAATATCAGTATTTTATTTAGCTTCTCTCAACCAGTCAAGTCGTTTTTTCTTCTTTGCAGATTTTGTGAACGAAACCCTAAAAGTTAATTTATTTGATTTATCAGTCTCTAATTTTTGTTTCAAGTACATTAATTTTTGAAGGCTGATAACTGGATCGAGGGAGAGGATGAAGTTTAAAAGGTAAAGTCATCATTTTTTTTTACTGTTTGACACGCTGCAGAGCTACTAACTCAATTTTTTCCTGGAAAATGAAACAAACGGTATTTTTTTCTCGAGAAGATACGGGGTTTAATTATTTTATTTTTCAGTTTTTGTTCTTTATTTTTTTTGTTGAAAGTTTCGAAACTGTAATACTTTGTTGACTTTATAATTTATTGTCTGTTTGGTTACTGAGAAAACTGAGGGAAATAAACTTGTTTTGAATTCTTGAGGTTTGTTTCGAAGAAATGAAGGGGTACTTAAAAAAAAAATTGAATTCTTGCATTTTTAGCTGTTTTGAAGCTTTTTTTTTTACCTGGTCGGAATTTGAGAGATTTTGATCTCTGTTACTATAATCTGTTTGGTTTTTGAGATAATTGACATAAAGGAACAAAAGAAGCTTGGAAACACAGAGACTCAAGAATTTTGGACAGAAAGGGAAAATAAAGTTTAGCTTGCAATCTTTTCATATGGTTCAAATTCATAGAAGTAAAGTCTCCCAGGTTCATCAGAGTTCGGTTGATTATTACATGTGTGAATTTTTTTTTTGCTTTTATTCGATTTAGCGGATAAAAATTTCAAGATCTAGTTTTATTTTATTGCTGTATGAAGGAAACTGTGTTTGATGTCCATTTTTTGGATTCTTTTTTATTGCTTTTTATAGTCTGAATTCTTATTTCGAGCGAGGGATGGGAGACAAGACATCGATACTGGTTCCATTTTGCAGGCTTGTCTGCTTGCCTTGAAATTGAAGAACAAAATTATGACTTTTTTTTTTTCAAGAATGAGTTTTGAATCTTATCTTTGATGTGTTCCGTGTCTGAAGAAAAATAAAATGTTATAATTTTGCCGAGCTAAATACCCAGGAACTGTATGTTTCATTTAATGTTTTTATGACCCAAATTATTGAACATTAATAATATAAAAACATATTGACCTTTTCTTTTTTCTATATTTTCTCGGCTATAGATGTGTAAGATATTGCTACGCTATCGAAATGTTTGAGCATTCAAAGGTTACCACAGTGTAGTTCTGGGGTGATGGTTTTGTGTATAGCATCTGATGTGTGACTTGCATCACTTGTGCAGGAGTTGTTGAGCTATTGTGTTTGATGTGATCAGTAGCTTGGAGACAATGAAATGTGCAATATCTCTTGCAGAATAAAGAATGTATTCTCACCTACTCGGTCCGATGTGTTCCTTATTTGTGTCGTTTTGAATCTGATTGATGCTGATAGTTCAAATGAATAAAAATGCTTCCATTGACCAACGGGTCGCAGAACAAAATCATATTGTAGAAGATGAGCAGAAGGAAATAAGGGATGGGATCATGGGCGAGGGCCAGGAGCTCTCAGAGGAAGATGAGTCCCAAATTAATGAGGATGGAAAAGATATGAATGATAAGGGCATGGAACTGCTTCAGGTCCAGAACGATGCCCAGGCTGTAATTCAGAGTCAACAGCAACAGTCTCAAGGGCCTTTGGTTATTTGGGAGAGGTTCCTGCCTCTTCGGTCTCTTAAGGTTCTGCTTGTGGAAAATGATGATTCAACTCGCCATGTTGTCAGTGCGTTGCTTAGAAATTGTGGCTATGAAGGTGAGTATTTTTATGCTGCTAACTTATTTTTGCTTAAGAGCTAACCTGATATATGATCTGTAGAAGACATTTCATATCATGCAAAGAAAATGATGCATGAGCTAAGTATTGTCATGGCCTGCTCTATTATTTTGCTCAGAGAATCAGGACCTAAACTTCATATAAAAAGAGATACATGGGTGATAGCTTATCATAGAATGCTTTGGCAACTTCAGTCGGGCATCTCTCTCTTTTAGCTACCCCATTCTGTTGACATGTATTGCAAAAGGAAGTCTGATGAGTAATGTCCTGAGATGCTCAAGAAACTGAAGATACTCTTTCTCTTAAATCAAGACATAAAAATTCAAGTGATGGCAAATGTGAAGAAACTGTATATATAGCTCTTACTCTGGATTATTAAATATATGAGCATTATTAAACTATTTCATATTGTTCATTTATATAATATTTGATTTTCCATTAGGGGTTTTATTAACTAGGACTTTTAATTTTTCCCCATTTAAATGGTTTTATTTAGGATCTCAATTCTTGTGGTGCTGACTTTCTCCCTATTCCATTTCAAATAAAGGCTAGTCTGCCCTCAGAGTTATAAAAAGAAGAGTAAAAGTTCCTATTCCTGTTCTGTATGGGGTTTGATGCTTGTATAAGAGCATCCATAATTTTTTTTTCCTGAAGTTGCATGTTTCGACGATTAACAATTGGACTTGAGATTTAGTTACTCCTTATCTTGACTGTTATATTTCTCTTCCCTTGGTTTCTCCTCCACTCTCATCCTGTTCTCTTTCCTTCTCCAATCCCTCCTCCTCCTGCATCTTTGGGGCAGATCAGCAATGCATGAATTGGCTTGCTATGAAAATTAGACAGATTATCCTCATTGTTTATGTGAAGCTTGTTGTCAGGTCCACTGGCAGTATTAGAAGCCTCGTGTCCTAGCTTCTCATTCTCCTAAAAAGATCAAACACAAACTCTTTTTGGGAAATAAAGATGCCTTCCTCATCCATCTTGTATGTGTTTGTTTCAGAACAGTCAAAGAATATAATTATTCCTTTAGGATGATACTCAATCCTTGCTCTTCTTGAGAAGAACAAGATTTGTGTCTTCTAATAAACACGTCACCTTAAGGATCTTCGAATAAGGAAACTTTTGTGCTCATCAATCATGCTTATCAAGCTTCTGATAAGAGATAAGGGTTCCAAAGAGTTTTGATAGAGGCAGGGCAGGCCTATGTTGTACGATGGGGGCCATGGCAACCTCAAACTTTGCAAATTTTACATTTTGATCACAAAACTTCTAAACTTTTTAATCATATCCTTCAATTTACAGTTTATTTTATGGAATGTTTGGCACCCCCAAAGATCATGTATTATCCAATCAGCACCCCTTATCCTAAATTCCGGAGGCCTTGGCCTCATGATCATTTTATCATTTGGCTTACCTAAGCTTGTTTGGGGAGGAGAACATGCCACCTTTGAACCACAAGGCTCATTGGCTTCTTCTAAAGATCTAAAAATTGAGAAATCGGGTTAATTTTTCTTACACTTTACCCTTGTTCCTTGGATTCCATCAAAAAGTTTCTTATACCATTACCAAAAACTTAAATTTCACCTCAGGATTTGGGATGGAAATAGTAGGATTATTTATAAACTCGATTTGGGTTCAAGAGTCCAAGGTGAGTTGGGTTTTTTATTCTTTGTAATATTTTTTATATATTTAAGTACATTATCACATTTGATAAGATATAATTATGTAATGGTTTGGGTTTTTTATATATTTCAGTACAGTAAAGCTTTTTATACAATTATGATAAAATATATTTTTTATATATATTTAAGTACTCGGTTTGGGTTCAAGAGTCGGAGGTGAGTTGGGTTTTTTATTCTTTGTAATATTTTCTATATATTTAAGTACAGTAAAGTTATCACATTTGATAAAATATAATTATGTAATGGTTGACATCTTTTTTTTTGCGTGTTTCTCCATTTACGTAATGTAACTTTTTAAATAAGTCTCTTGGATGTAATATTTAAACAATGATTGGTAATGGATAAAAGTTTTACTTTCTTAAGTAAACAGATAATGTAAATTACTCTTTTAAGTATCCCAGCAAATGCATGGAACTCTCTCCTATTTGTTTCCGTTCCTCCTGTTTATAAGCTAACAGTTACACCCCCCCCCCCCCCCCCCCTTCTCTGTATTTTTTGTTTTAGTTACTGCTGTATCAAATGGTCTACAAGCTTGGAAGGTTTTACAAGATCTGACAAATCACATTGATCTTGTTTTAACGGAGGTGGCCATGCCTTGTTTATCAGGCATTGGCCTTTTAAGCAAGATTATGAGCCACAAAACTTGCCGGAATATTCCTGTTATTAGTGAGTATACTTTACTATTTTGTTCTTCTTTTTGTTTGGAGCGGACACCCTTTTATGACTTTCATCTTAAGAAATTGACACTTTTAACTGCCACACCTGTTGACTCTTTTGTGCAGTGATGTCGTCTCATGATTCCATGAATGTAGTCTTTAAGTGTTTGTCAAAGGGTGCAGTTGACTTTTTAGTGAAGCCTATTCGAAAAAATGAGCTTAAAATCCTCTGGCAACATGTTTGGAGGAAGTGCCATAGCGTGAGTTGCTATACTTTTGTCAATTTGTATATCAAACAAATAATATGGGTCAATATTTGGACTCTTAACTTCAAGTCTCCCCTATATATATGCATTTTACATGTCAATTTTTGAGAAATTCCAACTTAAAAGGAAGTTGTCAATTTTGCTTAGAACACCATTATGGATACAAATTTGAACCATTTACGTTGTGGGAGTTTTGTTTGGATTTTTGTTGGCCTTTTTTTTGTATTCACAATATTTACCACTTCAGCGATATAGGATCCCAACAAAATGCAAAGCTCTGAAATTCTGTTTTGCATTTACTATTCATTGTTTCATCAGGCTAGTGGTAGTGGGAGTGAAAGTGCTGTGCGGACTCAAAAATCCACAAAGTCAAATGGTGCTGATGAGTCAGATAACGATACTGACAGCAATGATGATGATGGCATTGGAAGCATTGGTTTGAATGCAAGGGATGGAAGTGACAATGGAAGTGGTACCCAGGTAATTTTTTTTTTTTTTTTAGACAAGCTTATACTTTGATATTTATGTAGGGAATAATGAAAAGAATATAGATAGTAATAGAGTAGTGGGTAATGGTATTCCTTGTAATTTGAGGACTACAATTTTTTTGTGCCATTGAAATCTGGGACTTAATAATTAGAAACTGTTATAGATACGGCTCTGCAACACACCTGTCAGTGATTAATTATTGGAATGTTGTACCTAGCCATATTCAGTGCTGTTATCTGTGGTCAAGCTGGAGATAGAATATTCAAGTGAAATATTTGCCTCCTGTCTTTTACTAAGGAAATTTTGCATTTTCAGGATTTCCAAAATCAAGCTTCAGTGACCCTAGATTGATGTGCAATGTATACATACAAGCTGGGTGAATGATCTTTTTCTAAGTGTGTTGTTTTCATGTCAGTATTTTAGTGTTGCACAGCAAGATTCCTTTTTTTATTATTAAGACTTGAATGGTAGCTCAGTTGACTTATATTTATTGTATCACTAAAACAACACGATGTTGGTTCCTTTTAGTCTACAATTAGACATGCGATTGTCCATGCACACACATCTGCTTGAATCTATGTATTCCACATACAAATGAGATGCATAGATAATGGCATAGATGGTAGAAAATTCATTGCTTCTCTGAAAAAAACACCAGTAGCTTTTTGTCATTAAGTTAACCGCATGTCTTTCTACTGATTAGAAACTTTATTGTGCAAATATGCTAACTCTTGAGTAGATGTAGATAGATAACTATGCTAAAAAGGACGTATCTCTAATAAAGCATAATACATCACAGGCTAAAAGTAGAGAACAAATGTTGCAGACATTATTTGGTCATATGCCATATCAAAGCGATGATGGTAACTTAGCGAGTGATATGTATTTTGTTCAGAAAAGGATAACCCATAAACCAATGTGCAAGGATTAAGTTGGTGAGAAAACATAGGATGGTGTGATATGATTGCATGAACCCTAGAATAATGGTTTAAAAAACAACCATACATAAAGCAGAACAGCTAAAGCTTCCATATAGCGAGCACAACTTCTGATAAGACTGCATGATTCTGTATCTTTCCTGTGTTTGACAGTGGGTTTGTTAATGTGCATGTGCGTGCACAAGTATAAGTTTTATGTGTCTATAGACAATGCATGCAAAGATACTTTTGGCAAAGAAAGGTTCCTTAACACATGAATGGTATTGTGTGGCAGATTTCTAACACGCATCTTGTAACGAAGTGGTATTCAAATATCTGTATGAACGCTTGTGTTCTGTCTTTGCAGAGTTCCTGGACAAAGAGGGCTGTCGAAGTTGACAGTCCCAAACCAATGTCACCTTGGGACCAGGACCATTTATCTGATCCGCCTGATAGTACATGCGCCCAGGTTATTCACTCAAGACCTGAGGCATGTGACAACAGCTGGGTGCCCCTGGCTACAACGAAGAAGTGTGGAGAGCAGGATGATGAACTTGGTAGGCATGGCTCTGTATGCAGTGATTTTTTTTGGATTTTCACTCTCTGATGTCCCCTTATCTCCCTCCTTTTCTTGAATTTTGGTTGAATTTGTAGATAATATTGTTATGGGCAAGGACTTGGAGATAGGAGTACCTAGAATTCCAAATTTGCAGCTTAAAGATCCGATCGAAAAGGTACCAACCAACATAGCAGATAATGATGGAGAGAAATTTCCTGAAATAAAATCAAAGCACGATGGTGGGCATTTAGAGAAAAGACAACAGGAGCTCAACAGTGAGAAACGCAATACAGAATTAAGAAACCAAGGCAATGATCTTAAGGGTGGCATCACAAACAGTGCTAATCCTCGGATGGATAGTTTAGTCTTAGACGTCCCAAACGGTCTCTCCTCTAACCGAAAAAATGAGGTCACCTATGAGACCAAGGAGGTGCCTTCTTTTGAGCTGAGTTTGAAAAGGCTGAGAGATATTGGAGACGCCGGGGCCAGTTCCCATGACCGAAATGTGTTGAGGCATTCAGACCTTTCAGCATTCTCAAGGTAGGAGAAGTTCAGATTCTGACTATATCCATCCTTTTGTTCTCCAATGAAGATACATTTGAAAGTTGAATCTTCATTACCATGCAGGTATAATTCTGCTTCAACTGCTGATCGGGCTCCAACAGGGAATGTAGGCAGCTGTTCTCCGCTTGACAATAGTTCAGAGGCAGCAAAAACAGAATCAATGCAAAATCCTCAATCTAACTCAAATAGCACACCTCCTAATCAGCGTTCCAATGGAAGTAGTAACAACAATGACATGGGCTCTACAAATAATATTACTTTCGCCAAACCTTCTGTAATCAGTGACAAGCCAACTCTCAAATCTACAGTTAAATGCCACTATCCTTCTGCCTTCCAGCCAGTGCAGAATGACCATACAGCTCTTCCTCAGCCTGTAATACAGGGTAAGGGTGATGCTCCTATTGCTAACATGACTCTGGTTAAATCAAGAGGTGTGAACCAGCAAGGTCAAGTGCAGCACCATAATCATTGTGTGCATAACATGCCCCAGCAGCAGCTGCAGCGGCAGCTCGCCAACCATGATGACCTGTCTTTGAATATGGCAGCTGCAGCTCCCCAGTGTGGGCCATCTAACATGTTGAGCACACCCACGGAAGGAAATTCTGGTAATTACAGTTTGAATGGAAGTGCCTCAGGAAGTGGCCATGGGAGCAATGGCCAGAATGGAAGCAGCATCGCTTTGAGTGGGGCTGTTGAGAAAGGTGAAACTCCTGGACCTGGTGATGAAAGTGGGAGCAGGAGTGGAGTTGGTCGAAATCGCTTTGCATTGAGAGAGGCTGCATTGAGCAAATTCCGCCAGAAGAGGAAAGAGAGATGCTTTGAGAAGAAGGTAACTGAAATTGCTGCGTCATTAGATACAAGCTTAGAATTCAATTATTTTCCTTAAATGTACCTTTAGTGAAACAGTCCTAGCATATAGATAATCTTTAGTAAAAGACGGTACTTGAGCTTTGCGACATACAAAAAGATCTCTCAGTTATGCACTTACACGTGCATGGATAAACACCCAACTCTAAGATCAATCACCATGGACATATCAAGCACCATGAATTTTCTTTAGCAGTATTCACCGGTGAAAACATTAGTTATCCCAACAGTCATCTAAGTGAATTTGTGAAATTCAGAATAAAGGATCTATCATGATGGTTGTTTCTAAACTGTATTTAAAGTTTCTCTCTTACATTCCATAATCTTTTCTAGGTTCGATACCAGAGTAGGAAGAAGCTGGCAGAACAAAGACCCCGGATTCGAGGACAATTTGTGCGACAAGTGGGACCTGAACATAAAGATGAGGATGCACGTAGCTAATCTGACCATTCCCAGCTTGTGTCTTTGGAATTGAGATCGGTTGGATTATGCTTGGCAGGAAAAAAAATTTACAGAACCGCTGCTATCAAGGACAAATTAATTGTGTGCAAGAGTTTGTTCAGAAAGACATCTTGTACTGTTCTATGATTGTGGACTCATATAGGTGTTACTGTTGTGGACTATTACTACTACTACACAGATGGTAACCCTTCACAAGGTAGCCTTCTCCAGTAAATGGGCTCATCGATTTGTTGTGTTGTGGTTTACCAAGGACTGCCAACCCGGTCCCATGGGTACTGCTTGAAACTTGAAAGGTTCCCATTTCTTTTGTTCTCCTTGCAACGGATTCTGTTCTGATCATGATGTTTCTGTTCTCAATTCGTTTCTTCTGTCAACTGGTTTTGAATGTAGCTGAGAATCTTCACACACAGGTAGGGAGGAGGGTAGCTATAGTCCGGTCTTATTCTTTGAAACATTATTAGCATCTGAATATCCTCATTGCAAACACAACACATTTCTTGATGTGGGAAATATTGCTAAAAAATTATTAGCAAGCAACTATCATGTTTTAATCAATTTCTTTTGGTCCAAAGTTTTGCTTGCTGGTTAGGTGATCTTCATATTTTTCTAATTCTAGCTGTGAAAAAGTAGCTAATGTTCTTTCCTTGCAACGGTGCTTCCAGCATGCCATGCTCCGAAATCTCACTAGTGTCGCTAAACTTTGGTACCCAGTGTTATCCAGGTGAAGAGGCAGACAGAAACCAAGAAGAAATTGCTTGCTTTCTATGGAACAATAATCGTGTCTTATAGTTACTGTGTATGTTATCCTGAACATGAGGTGGCTATTCGTTCCTTTTGTTGCTTTACTGCTTGGACTCCAACCGCGAGATCAATCGAGGAACCCAACGAGATTACTCGGGCCTCGTGGTCGGTGGACCATGAATGCTTGAACAGGCCCGCAACCCAATTATCTGGTGACTTCTGAAACTGAACCATCGTCTACCTAGCAAGGTGGAGGATAGGCCCGTTTGCAATTGATGAATTTTTTATGATGTCGCAAAACCTCTCCGTAGAATAACATTTGCCTTTTAGGGCTACAGGGTATACAAAATCATGAATTCATTATGCATGCAAGACATAGTTGCCAAGCCTAGACAATCTCCAGGTTATTAGTTGAACCTCCGAATGAAAAAAGAAAACAGAAATTCAAAAGAATTTAGAAGTTCGGCCTCTCTTTATGTGAAGATCCTTTCTCTGCCATCTACCATCGTTGAGCTATATCGTTATTGCTGGAGACCTATGCATGGTATCATAACAGCAATAGCTTGCAGCGTGAGGTGCAAGCCGGAGCGTGACATCTGCAGGAATCTCTTAAGGCCCTTGCACTCTGCTGCAACCAATTTGTGTACCCGTTCTCCCCGCTGCCTGCTCTGGTTATACGCATTTGTTTTATTACTATTTTTTGCAGCAAGCATGCATCCAGGAGTAGGGAGTAATGATGTGCACTCATCGTTGGTTATGAATGAGATGAAGAAGACGAAAAACCAAAATTGCATTCACTAATACATGTCCGTAGATATTACAAGAAGCCCAACAACATTCAGTTAAGAACCTACGCAGCATTCAAAAAATTTAATTATTTTTTTGTTTTAAATTTTTTTTAGTATTTTTTGATTATTTAAAAAATAAAAAATATATTATTTTCATATATTTTTAAATAAAAAACACTTCAAAAAAAAAATTGCTACCACACCACATTACAAAACAGGCATTACCATGGCTACGAGAAAATGAGTTGTACTTCATTAGTATTACAAATTCTATTTGTTAAGTTGGTTTCGAAATGCTGATCAAACAAAACGAAAAAAGTTGGTTGAAAAATAACACTACAGATAAATCTGACAATTCCAATCAGAAATAGGGAAAAATTTTTGCCCTTTTTTGGAAGATCGCATTTTTCTTGTAATTGTCATCACTGGGCACATGCCTCCCCCGATGAAAAAAATATGCAGCCTCCTTTGACAGTTCTGATAACCAGAAAGCTTTGCTCCCTTCCCAGTAGGGAGGTGTCCGTCAAAACACAAATAGTTTAGCTCCTCAAGTTCGAGTGCCAGGATAGAAGTATTCAACGCTATTTTCCTTGACCTTGAAGTGGAAATTGCTTATCTTGTTCTTTGAGCTCCCCTTCACATTGCAAAAATCCCTGTTCAAAACTGTCAACTGCAGCAAATAAAATTATGAGAAAATTTGACGAAACAAGAACATCTAGTTACAATATCAAATCCGAGTTATTAGCTTGCATTCTCAAAACCATTATGTCAATGCAAAAGGGAACTTATCAGTTTGAGATGATGTTTTCCATATCTAACATATCCTCTTCCTGAATGCATAAAGTCAAAGACACAGCAAAACTTAAACAGCATATGCTCATACAAATATAGTGATATGTATTACCTGCCCATGTACATCAGCTGCCAACCCAGTGGCTAAAGGTTCTGCCTTTATCAAAACATCCACAAGGTATTTAGTCTGTAACATAAATGTAGGCCTCTCCATGCTTGTATATATATCCTCATGATTAAGTGTTATTAAGGAGCAACCCTATAACAAGAACAAAATAAGATGCCACATAATTCAGCCAAAAAGCAAGTAATTACACACAGAGAAATATTATACGAGGTAGATAAAAGGAGTAAACAATCACAAAACTGTCTTACAAGTTCTGACGTTAAGGTGTGACAATAATGCATGAAGTCTAAGACATGATCTGAAGAGCCATGGGCAGCCACCTCCATAAGAGACATGTCATCTATCATTATGGTAGCATGGTTCTTGTTGTTTTCAGGCAAGGCACATATTGTATTCTGTATTTTCCAGTATAATGCAGTAAATCCACCTTTGCCAGTTTTCCCTTCCTTCTCATCTAGTCAAGTACAGAAGGATCAGAAAACAGCATACTGGCATGAAATCATTTTCACCAAAAACATGTTAAAATTAATAACTTGTATCTTATCATATGGTTCACAACAACTTCTCCGAGATAATTAATAACACTATAAGCAAAATGAAAGAAACGAGTCAAAGCGACCAAAAATTTGAACTTCTTCATCAAATTAACAGTAGCTTTTAGGAAAGCATCACAACATGGCAAATGTCGCTCTAGTAAACAGGGTGCATGGAAACACCGACTAACTGTAACTATTAACCTAACAAAAAACCCACAATTTCTTCCTTTAAGGCAAAGATAATAACTTCGTGTAAGATATAAAACATGAAAGAAAATCCACAGGAAATTTAAAACAAGAATTAAACTAAAGTAGCATCGAAAGCAAGCAGTTCTATCAATAACCAATTTACCTGATTTTCTCACCTGGACACAGTAGCTTAAGCATATCAAAGAAAAAGAATCTGCCATTTTCCCTTTGTGCTACCAAATTGCAACCCTGTCACAGCACCACACCTTCATGTCATACCGTTAAAAAAAAAAAAAAAACTCAAGTACTTCCCTTCTACCATACTTCTTCCATTGCGATTTTAGTATTTCGAATTTTACATGGTATGACCCACAGATATTAAAATCACGATGGTGAGAACACCAAAGTTTTTCTCGTATCGCGGCCAGTGTCAGTCATTCACTACTTAGTTTCACTAGATTAGATTAAACATGCAAATTGATAGATTAGAACGTAACTACCCTCATTTTAAAATTAATAAACGTTTCCCCTGATTAAGACCGCACTGCCCATTCACAGCAGTCAGGGAACTGGACCAGAACACGGCATTGTTTGCACCTAGCAGTCCTCTAAGTCAAAATTAACTGCTATGATTAACTTGGATAACGCTAATTACTGTGATTAAAAATTCATTATCTTACTCCAAAAAGGAGGGAGTACCAGTTTGCGTAGAATGCGATCGTAGTGGGATAAGGGGTGAGAGAAAGCGAGGAAGATGACTGTATTGTTTGGAGATTGGGAAGAGAGCGTGCGCTTTAGGAGTTGATGAAGCACGAAGCAGCCGCTGGTCTCTACGCAGTCTTCGATTAAAACCACTTTTCCGCGAAGAGGCCATGGGTCAGTCTGGTAGTCGAGGCCCAGGGCTTCGTCTAGGAGATTTAGAGATCGATTCTCCATCGGTGATTAGGGTTTAGGGGTTTTGCCTTTGGAGCAGAAAATGGAGGTTGAGAAGGAGGGTTCCTGTTTTTTTTTTTTTTTTAATTTGTGAGGGGTTTTTGTTTTCTTGATTTCAGATTGATGACAGTTAGCTTAGGAAATTAAAACTTCGGTGCCTGAATTATAGTGAGTTTTACAATCAAGTGCATCGATATTTTTTATTCTACGTTAATGGATATATTCGAGTCATTTTGTGCCCTGGACCTGGACTCAAATTATTTTGTTTTTCATTAGCTTTGGGCTAGGCTACACTAATTTTTTCTAGGCTCTCGTGCCTCTGCAGTAGCCCTAGCCCCGGTGTTAAACTTGTGGGTTTCAGCTAATCATAGCGGAAAAAATAAAATCATATTCATAGGCCCTATAAATAGATAAAGACATGACTGGTTTGCTTAACCAACAATGGTTTGTTTCACGGCAAGTTTGTAAATAAATAGTTCTTCTGAAAGTAAATTTTATTTAGAAATATATTAAAATAATATTTTTATTTTTTAAAATTTTTTTATGATATTATTGTATTAAAATAATTCAATTAATTTGAAGTGAGAGAAAATTTAAATTTTAACAAAATTCATGTTGAAACTCAATTTTAAACACCCCTTGCAGCACACATATTAGAGGTGTTAAAAAAAACATCTTGTATTATTTAACCTAATATAGTCTGGATAATACATATATTACAAATAATAATAGATTAAAAAATCTAAAAATATTGATACCACGAGTCGAATGGTAGATTAGAATTTTTAAAATCCAGTCAACCCAACTCAATTTATATATTTTATACTTATTTTATCTTTATAAATATTTCTACTTCAAATTTTGAATTTTACGGTGATGGAAGGTGTGGAAATTAAACTTAATATCATAGGTGTTATGATATCTATAATCCATGTTATGTATCTGTCTTTGAATATAAACCTATAAAAATTAGCAATACAAGCTCATTCAATTAATATTTATATAAAAGTTAGCTCAGCTCAATATATTAATTCACTTCAATCCAGATAAATAATTGGATTTACAGCAATCTCTTCTCTTCTCTTCTCTACGTTGCAACAATCAATTTCATTAAAAAAAAAATAGCTGGACCATGAAGGAAATAAACAGTGACATTATACTTATTTTTATCTAATTAAATTAAACCTCATCCTCCATCTTAAAATATAAACCGATACAATTCATGAAGAACCCCATATTAAATCACAGATTAAATCATATTTAATCCAGTATTTCAATAATTCAACTTGTCTTGATGATATTGTTTTCAAAATTCCTAGTATATAAATGATAGGTTATTTAGCATGTTTGATAATAATTAATTAATATGTCAAGGTAATTAGCTTTATTTTGCTTAGACTAGGGAATGTGTTTATGAGAAAATCAATAAATGATTTAAAATAATTTTAAATTCAAATAACAAAAATATTTATTTTTAAATTTAATATTAATTAGTGCTTTGAAATATATGCGAGTTTTTGTTTTTTTTTTAATATATATTCAAAACCTTTTATTTAAATGATCAAATGAGTATTTATATTCCATAAATATTGTTGTTTTATGGAGAGAAAAAAATTAAAAAGTTTTTATTTTATGTTGGCATTGATAATGAGTTGAAATCTCGTATATTTCATTAATGAAAACAAACATTTCATGTATATTATTAACAAAATAGAACGTGTGGTAAGCTTCTTAAAAGATATTTTGTATATACAGGGATATATGGAGATCGTTATCTTAAACTTGAATGGATCATATAATTATTTTATATAATACTTTTAATTTAAAAAATCATTTATGATTCAAAACATGGTTGTAGAACCTGATAATTTTTAAATTAAAATATTTTAGATCTTACATGCTTTGCCAGATCTATATTTATCTAAGATCCGGCTAATTACCATAACCAAATATCTTGAATCTACCACACTTTTTCAGATCCATATTAGTTAATTGGCAAACCTATATATGTTTTTCGGGTTTATATTATCTTGGATGTAGTAATCAATCAAATCTAATTGCCTTACATCAGGCATATCTGCTGGACCATGTTGTTCCAAGAAATTTTCAATCCATGTAAAAATCTGATCAAAATTACTGATTCATCACTCACTGTCAGAGGAAAACTGGCTGGCTTCGCACTCATTTCCCATCTTCATTCATTTGATGCCTTTGGTCGTAACATTTGCTGCATCTTTCATGTCTTCAGACACCACAACCACAGATAACCAGTGAAAGTACACTAATCTAGAAGAACAAGCTCTTGTCTTCTCTCTTTTTTACCCCTTCAGATGTGACCCAAGCTAGAGTCATGAGCCATTTGGCACCAGCTGGCACCCCATCATCATTTCTGGTCCTTTATTTCAAAGGCAAGTCAAAGCTTAAAAAACGACAAAGCCCCCATGCCCCTCCTAATTAGAATAAAAGACACTTTATTTTTTGCCGTTTGATCATGGCTTTTCGTACTAATCACCCCTTCAAAACAATCAAATTTAGAAAAAGAATATATATATATATTTTTCATCTTTTAAAGATTTTTTTCATCCATCGAGTCTATACAAGTCACGGGCATTATATTTATAAGAAATTCTTTTTTTTTCTCCTCGGAATCTTCTTAAATTTATATCCAAGGTGATACCGTGCGTGCTGTTGTGATAGTTTTGATTTTTTAAAATATTTTAGATTTTTAAAAATTTATTATTAATATCAAAACATCAAAACCATCTAATAATAAAAAAAAAATTAAATTTAAATAAAAAAAATTAAATCTTAAACAAACATCTGAAAAGCTAATCCATTAAAAGTTGACAAGAAATTTTGATTCTAAAACAGTTAATTGTTTTTGACGAGAGGGTCAAATAACATGCTTGAAATGGGGTCCACGTAAATGGATAGATTTTTTTTTGGTGTAGCAGACAAGCACCCAGGATTCTCTCTCGAAGGAAAGCTACGCAGCCGAATTGGTGCTGTATGAGACGATGAATTACGGCTTTTACGTATATCTACAAACTTTTACGGGAAAATAATATAAATAATCGAGCAAAGTAATTATTTATAAGTTATTTGTTTTTTTTCGGCCGGGCAAATCCACAAATTAATAATAAAAAAACCTTCCCCTGGAACACGGTTTTGACAAAAGTAGCTCTTTCAAAGCCTCGACTTAACCGTCAAAATACCACCGGCAAAGCATGTTTCAGACAATCATGCTCTAGTTATTTTCTACATGAAAAACAACCACCAGGGAGAAGATGAGTATTAATTGAGCTGCAGAATCATAGTTTATAGTCTACTCGTGTCCAGAATTATTTGACTCAGCCCCTTGATTTTCTCAGTGACTTCCAGCTTCATTTGACCGGATCGAAAGGCAAGTTTCGTCACGAGTTTTGTGAATCCATGTTATGTGCCTCTTGACGAGGCCATCATTGTCCCTCGGAAGGGATGGGTGCCCTTCTGCTAAGGATATATTACACGTGACCATGCGTAATAATATTTGCCCATCAAGTTTAAAAAAAGATTGATAACTGCCTTTCTGATTATTTGCTATAGATTCGTGTTTTTCTTTTTTTTTCCATTAACGTAGAGCTGGTGCTCATAAACTATATAGAAAGAATGCAATTTTCACCGAGGGTAGTATGTTTTGGATGTTAATAATTTATTCCACGCTAGTCAAGTGACAATATATCGGACATGAATTCTGCACGATCAATTAACGGATCCTACAAGTCGTTACCATCAGCAGTGACGACTTCTTTCATTACCTCGTCATCTCTCTCTCTCTCTCTCTCTCTCTCTCTCTCTCTCTCTCTCTCTCTCTCTCTCTCTCTCTCTCTCTCTCTCTCTCTCTCTCTTGTTATTATCTACACGTCAAATGATGACCAGTTCATATAAAAAAGGTAAAGAATGATTTTTTTAAAAATATTTGGTGAAAGGCAAAGATCAGTGTTGAATCTTTGAGGTGTTAACTTGCGTGGCAAGTAAATTTGCTACGAGCATTGTCATTTTCCATTTCAGGATTGAGTTCAATGGATCAATATAATAATGAGTAGGTTTTCAAAACTCAAGCGGAAAGAAATTAATATCAGCGTGCAGAAGATAAATAAATAAAATGGCCTGATTATCAGATGAAAAAAAGGAAAAACAATATTCACTGTCCTTGAATATTGATGTTCTTAGTGTCAAAGAACTATCTCTACTCAATAGTTTATTCTCAAGTGAAAGCTCTTTGCGCTTGAAACTTGTACAGTCCGATATTATCTTGTACTTGATTTTTATCAAATAAATGAAGGTAATGAGATTCAAACTCGTGACCACTTGATTATCAAGACTCTGATACCATGTTAAAGAATCATATCAACCTAATAGTTTAAATTGTTAGGTGAGATCTCATAATATAATTTATATTATTTTTTAACACACTTAGAAAATCATTTACAGAATTCATTTTTATTGGGATTTTATAAACGAGCGTTGCAATTTACTTGGAACCTTGTTTTCATTGATAAAATTAATTTTTAATATTAAGAGTTTGTCTGGCCCTTGCTGTGCTGTGGGGTTAAATAAAACCAAGTTGTCTGGTAACGGGTTTTCATGCTGTATTGCAAGTAAAATCACTTAAATTAAAGTTACTATTAAAGACATGGTTTAAAATTAAATAATTTTTAAAGAAAAATAGATATTTTAAAAAAATTGAGTTATTTATTTAAAAACACATAAATATCATAAGAAAAACTAACATGAAAAATAAAAAACAATCAAAACACCACACGATATTTTTTAGTTAATAGAACTATTAAATAATTTAATTAAAATTCATACAGGTCGAAAGCTAATATATATAATTAATAAAAAATAATTCAATAAAACTCGTATCGACAACGTTTATGTGGAAAGTTTTCCTTGCCTTCAAGTTGGCGTTCACAAGACCCTTTATCGATCACATGGCGGCAATGCACTAAAGTTATTAGGTTAGGTGACTACATTGTAATTATTGCTAACAACCCGCAGCTTTGGTAACTTTGACTTTTTTAAAAAAGTAATATTTATTAACAGAATTTTATGAAGTGGTTTCATAATATATATATATATATATATATATATATATATATATATATATATATATATCTTAACAAGTGAGATAATTGAGTATTAATAATTTTAGTTTTTTTTTTTTTTCTGGATTGCATTATAATTGAAGAGGCTTACGTGCCTTCAATTTCATAGCTAAAATTCCTTCAAAACCACCACGGAATTAATACACACACCAAGGATCTATTTAAAGAACACTTTGCTTGTCGTATTTTTAACAGTGGACGTGTCCCGTGGAAGGAAGCTTGATGGCACGAAGAACGCAGAGGGTGTCCCTCTCTCTCCTGTGTTTTCACGGAGAGAAAGCAGAGTTCTGCCACTGCACACAAGAATAAGAGTGGAGAATATTTTATCAAAACAAACACATAAGCAACACCTATAACTACCTAATAATCACCAAATCTTAAAGACGTCGATGTTTCCGAAATCTTTGTTGGGTTTTTTTTGCCTCAGACAATCTCATATCAGGACATGACATTGATAATGCTCGTTCAACGTGCAATTCAATATATATATATATAAAAGGTTCTGAGATCACTCAGCATAACAGCATTAATTTGATATTATATAATGGAATTATAATAGATTTGACAGTACTGTTCAAGAAATCTTCCTTGATTTTTAAAATTATTTTTTATTTGAAAATATATTATTAATTTTTTAATTTTTAATATCATTATATAAAAATCATATTTTTTTAAAATATAGAATTACCAAACGCTAGTAATCTAGAAGCATGTTTTGAAATCCATCATATGCTAGAAGCCTTGTTATACTCTTATTTATTTTTATGTTTTAAAGATATTTTTTAAAAAAATTAAATTTTTTTTTTCAAATTAAATTTTTTTGGGTGTTTTTAAGTCCTTTAAATACGTGGATCTCAAAAATAATTTTAAAAAATAAAAAAAATATTATTTTAAAATATTTTTAAATGAATAATATTTTAAAAAAATAACCGCAACTATATTTTTAAACTCGTACTAAACTATCTTTTCCTCGGTGGTTTTTTTATTAGTTTTTATTAGCTGGTAAATTTCGTCGGAGATATACTAACCGGTATGAATCTAAATTTTGCTCGCACCAGAGAGTGAAGACTAGGAGAAATAAAATAAATCTTCGATCATGTATAGAGCTCGATATATACCTCGCTCACATGCTTTTATAATAAAAGAGGAAAGCCTTGAAGTCATGTGATGACCATGTTCAGGTGCTTAACGATATATATATCTACTAGCGAATTATAATTCAAGGTTTTTAATTAAAAACTTGAAAAATTATTTATTTATTAAAAAATTGACATGACAGATCGACCATCATGCGAATTGATGGGCGATTGCTGTTTTAATTATTTACTTATTATCTAATAAATATTACGAGCCTGCGTTTCACTGCTTGTCGTTTTAATAATTAACACATCAATTTATATAAATTTTTTAAAAAAACTTATTTGTACACGTCAATGATAATATTAAATGTTGGTTTTATATCTATGCATAGAGCATACAGATAAAAGTATAAATTGTTCTTTTATGTGGTTAGGATAATAAAATTTTATCTTTATTTTATCATCAACTATCACCAAATTGGAAATTAAATTTGTTGATATATACCACAGTTTTTCCTTGTAGACACTATCCACCAATAAATTATTTATTTTTTAAAAAATAAAAGAATAATAAATCTTATTTTTCTATGAATTAAAATTTGATTTTAACAATTATAAAATAGCATTCCAGTAACATTTAAATTATGTTGAACAAGATACTTTTAAAAAAATAAAGACTAAAATCTATAATAAATATATAATAAAAATAATAAAATATAAAATGATAATAACATCATCAAAATGCAAAATTAAATTTAAGTAAAATACGAGTGATTTAAGAATAACACGCTTACGGAGAATATAATTCTATAGAGGCCTGGGATTGCCTGGTAATAAAAACAAATAAGGAGAATGTAAAAAGTTCGGGTCGTCATTTACAAATTGGCAAGGCAGAAGGGCACAGCTGCAAAAAGACACAGGAATGAAAAGATATATACTAGAATAACCCTCTCTCTGAACTTAACACACAGACACTCTCTCTCTTTCCTCCAAGCGTTGTTTGGTCTGGTTTTGCCCCCCTTCTCTTTCTCCCCGTGAGGTAATAATACCCATTGCAGTAAGAGAGGCAACTAAAATGGGTTGCTTTTCCTGTGCCGGAAAGTCCAGCAAAAATGATAGTAAGAAGAAGGCTGATGATCAGATCCCATCATCTTCAGGTATTTCAATGAAAGACGCTATAAAGCTTGAAAATTTAGATTTTTTTCTCATATTCTCAGTATCAAGTTAATATTTCTTGGACTGATTTTCATGCATTTTTTTCATGCAAAATGATTTGAATTGATGAAGTCGTGTCCTTTGCATAATTGTGTGAAACAATCTTTTCTGGGCTGGGAATAATGTATTGATCTGGATTGGACATGGAGGATATAATTCGAGATTGATGTTTCCTTTTAACCCATGTTCAACTCCTTTTAGGCTAATGTGGTCTGTTTTGAGGTTTAATCAAACGATAATGGCTTTGGGGGCGTGGTGAGTTTCCATAATCATGAAAAGTGTAAATCATGTCTTTGCTTTTGTGTGATATAAGATCATACTGGCTTAAAATGATTGTCAGTAACTACCGGGATCAATTCATGGACTATTTACAGTAAACATTAGCATCAAATTCAAGAAATCAGATGATTAATGAAGCTGAATTTTATCATTACCTTTTGCCTTTGCCCACCTTGATCGTAAAATATGGATTAATTAAAGTTTTGATGGATGTGTAATGTTATTCATGTCGGTTCCGTCACTTATTCATTAAGAAGTCACTCAATGCTAATTCTAAAAGGCGGTTTAATTAATGTTGCAGTGGTTGTACAGGTGTTCAGTTTTTATTTATTTCTACATCTCTGAAAAAACGGCAAGTTATTTGGTGTTGAGGTCCAATTGCATTAAAAAGAATTGGACAGCAACCATTTAGTTCAGAAACTGTTTATATTTCCGTTGCAGTTGGATAGATTGTGGTGCATATGGAAGCAATGCACAATACTTGTAACTGAGATAGATCGTTTTCTTGTCTTGTGTGATTGAAAAAAATCCCAGCTTGGATCCTTCTTGGATGCCTGTTTTGTCTTTCATGATTCTTGTTTTCTTTCTATACTCTCAATGACATGATGAAACGTTATCAATATTCAAACATACTTTATGTTTGCTGATGTAGTAGTATGTACTATATCTTGCTTTTCTACATTCATTTGTAGATGGTGTTAATTTCATTTCAGATAAAACAAAGTCAAATGGTGCACCAGGTGTAAAGGAGGCTTCCAAGGATGGAGGCTCTGAACACATTGCAGCACATACATTCACATTTCGCGAACTGGCAAATGCAACAAAGAACTTCAGGGCGGATTGTCTTTTGGGTGAAGGTGGTTTTGGCAGAGTATATAAAGGGAGATTGGAGAGTACCAATCAGGTTGGTTGAAGAACTTATTGGAATTTTAGTTTTCACCAAAAAAATTCAGATGCAGCACATATGCTTAAGCATTCTGTTGTATAATTCCTACATGTGTACTAGTGTTATTTTATAGAAAGTTCTCCTAGAAAATTGTATAGGCATTCTGTGGACCTTTAGGCTGACATTTTGCATGTTCTTAAAAAGAATAGTACTAGCAGAAAAAAGACGTTGGGTGTGTGCATTTTAAGCAATGGAATAAAAAAAGAAGTGAAATAAGGCCTCAAAAGAACCAAACAGGACAAAACAAACACTGATAATACTTAGGAGAGAAAGTAACGTAACCTGGCCAAGACTGACATTGCAGCTTCACGTGTTATTTTGCTGCCACACACAGCAGTTCTGCCTTCTCACAACTTCGTTCATGCCATGACGGTCACCTCATCCCACCAGTGTCCTGCACCATCACTTAGCCTGTACTGTGATCAATGTTGCTACCATGATCCCTGGACACTATTGTCACCATCACAACTCAAGTGCCAGAACCTCACATTATGACTGTTGCACAGCACCCACCCTCTATCATCTAGCAAATCCCCATGTGTTCATCTATGTACACTTCCACCTTGCAAGCCAAAACCTACACCAGAATCTGTGCTGCCCTTTCACTGCCCCTGAAATCATTGTTACAAGCTCATTGAAGGCATTTTAGGTAGTATGGGTTACTTCTTAATGTAGTATAGTTGATCTTGCTTAGTGGTTGCTTTTTTCTAAAATATTTATTTATAATGTAAAGCGAATAGGAAGTTAACTGGAAATAAGAATCATCAAAAGACGAGTTTTTCTTTGTAGTTTTTATTATTTTGGGAGGGATAAAAGTGATGGGAATTACGAGGTGCATATTTCACCAAAAGGAAAAGCTTGTGAAGAACTTCCTCCAAAAGTTGTGTGCTTCTAACTGGAAATGTTAAATATTGATCTTTATTTAGCTGTGGTTGTTCTTTGTTTAGTTCATAATAATCCCATAGCTGTCAGGATAATATCTTTTTAATGCATATGGTTTTGACCATACGCAATAGACCTTTGGTTTAGACTTTAACCGTGTTCTTTGGATTGTGTAGGTTGTAGCTATCAAGCAACTTGATCGTAACGGGCTGCAAGGGAATAGGGAATTCCTTGTTGAAGTATTGATGTTGAGCCTACTCCACCATCCAAATCTTGTTAACTTGATTGGCTATTGTGCCGATGGAGATCAAAGACTTTTGGTTTATGAATACATGCCATTAGGATCTCTGGAAGACCATCTATATGGTATATGACCAAATCTTGAATTCTAGATAATTAGGCTGCAAAAAAGTTGTGTTTTTTGTCCATTGCATGTATTACTAAACAGTTGAATGAGATGGGTGGCAGGTGAGGTGCAAAAATTACATGGTTGCAGCTAAGATTTCTGTTCTAGATTATCATTTCTTGTTTAATCACTACTGTGGCTTGATATACATTTCTTGTACCAATGCTTCAGCATTTTTTCTTCTTATATGCTTATATTTCAGACCTGCCACCCGATAAAAAACGACTTGACTGGAATACAAGAATGAAAATAGCTGCTGGTGCTGCGAAAGGCTTGGAGCATTTGCATGACAAAGCTAACCCCCCTGTTATATACCGTGATTTGAAATGCTCAAACATTTTACTTGGCGAAGGTTATCATCCCAAACTATCTGATTTTGGCTTGGCGAAATTGGGTCCTGTTGGAGACAAGACCCATGTATCCACAAGAGTGATGGGAACCTATGGATATTGTGCACCTGAATATGCAATGACAGGACAGCTTACTCTGAAATCAGATGTTTATAGCTTTGGGGTTGTTCTCCTTGAGATTATTACGGGAAGGAAAGCTATCGATAATTCAAGAGCTGCTGGGGAGCATAACCTGGTTGCATGGGTAAGAAAGTTGTCTTCCTCCTGCAATGGTATTTTCATCATTTCTGTGTAGATGCTTCATCTGAATAAATATGTGGTGCAACGACCTTGAATCTATGTAACTTTGGTCTTCTATTTTATTTTTCTTGGTTGAGAGTGAGTAATAATAAGCCCAGGATTATATGAGAGAACTGCTGCTGATCATTAGGCTCCTAGCATTTCCGTTTCACACAACAAGCATACTTTTTTCACCTTTAGCTAGATAGTATTTTTATCTGTTTTTTCTATGCTGTTGCCGTCATGCAGTGCAGTTCTACTGTGAGGCGATGATCACCAAGAACTCTATTTATAGTCAAAATGCTAGTAAAGTGAATGTTATCTAATTTGTCTCATGTTGCAGGCACGGCCCTTGTTTAAAGATCGAAGGAAATTTGCACAGATGGCTGACCCCTTACTCCATGGCCAGTATCCAGCGAGGGGCTTGTATCAAGCTCTTGCTGTAGCTGCAATGTGTGTTCAAGAACAGCCTAACATGCGACCCCTTATAGCTGATGTAGTCACAGCACTTTCTTATCTTGCTTTGCAGAAATATGATCCAGAGACCCACCCAGTCCAGGGCTCTCGCACAGGCCCTTCTACTCCTAGAACTAGAAGAGAACAATGAAGTTGGTAGGAGAGAGATTTAGTGAGAACAGTTGTCCAAGGATGGTTCAATCCTTGGAAACCAACGATTAGACCGCTATCATCCTGCAAACCATGGGAACACAGGATGTTTCACCCAAACATCTTTCTTTCCATGATTCAGAGATCAGTGGATTGGAGTTCAGTAGTGTGCAATTGTTGGCTGCATTTGCAATGGTACTTGTCGATGAAATCCTGCAGCAGTTCCAGACACTGTGCTGCAATAGAAAATTCCTCCGCTGCTGTTTTGTAAGATTCGTCTTGGCCTTACAAATATCATAATTCCCCCCGTCTTCCAACCCTTATACAAAAATTTTTCATGTACAATTGAGCTTGGGGCTTTGTATCTAATTGTTTTCCATAATAGAAACTTGTGCAGCCTTGAAAAACATCTGCTTGGAATTACGCCTCAGTGTTGGTATTTTTTTATACACCCCTGATCTGCCAAGGATCTTTGGAACTCATTAATCTCTCAGGGTGGCTTGTTTTGGATTTGGCACTCTCCTATGACAGGAACTTGTGGTTCTGGAATATGGGTGTATACATGTTTTGTCAATAGCCATAACTAGTTGAGCACCTGGCAGGGGAGCAGGAGCCTCTATCCTTGACGAAAAACAGACTAGAACAACAAAAGCAAGCCAAGGAATATAGATTGGACCCAGAGCATTGTATAATCATTATCTTATGACTTGGAACAGCCTTCAGAATTTATTTCATTGTTTGTTGTTAAAATGCACCAGCTCTAGGCATGCCATGCTATTCTACTGTCAAAACTTCCGTAAAGGAATTTTCAAGCATTAAACCAAGTATCGCCACGCATTTCCTCCATATTTCAACAAAATGAACTCAAATGCCGACCACTGAAAGATTTATGCGATTGTTTCACTGATGATATCATGGTTCTTACATTCTCTTCACCTCTACACTAATGTTATTATTGTTTAATGAACAAACAATTAATGGAAATGGGCTCTACAATGAAAAACCCAAAAAAAAAACAAAACAAGAAACTAATCTATACTCTGCCTGAACTTACCTTCGTACACAAAAAAATATCTACCAAGCCCACAAATAAGATATTTCACGATCTACATATCATTATGATAAATATGCAATTTTCTATTACTTGTCGTGTGCTGAAATGCCATTAGTCTCCTGCTCAGGATTCTGCCCCTCATTGGTAGACTTATCATCACTTGCCTCCTCAACAGTAGCGGGTTTCCCCTGTTGAGTTCAGTTTGAGTTAGCAACATTATTATTATTATTATTTTCATGAGAAAAATTAGCAACTTTAATAAAAAAAACAATCGACAGCTAACACTAGGCAAATAAAACTAGCATCGTGTTGAAGCAAGCAGCTTTACACTTAATAAATACGAAGGACAGGTGCTATGGTACACAGCATTAAAAAAAAAAAAGATTTTGGTAATTAGCTGCCTCAGGCAATGTTTTAGCCACAGCAAAACAAGAGACTGTTGAACCAAGTACACAGAAGGGGCCAAACTCTACGGGGGTGTCACCCCAGAGACCCAAGGGGAATCCTGGAAGGGTTAGGCAGCTAGCTCTCCTTATTACTCCAATTATAGACAAAGAAAACAAAATTAAAAAGCAGAAAAAATGATAATCATGATGAAAAAGAAATCCAAGCTAATGAGTAGTTTGAATGCTGCGATAACTATCAGCTACCCCAAAACGGACAAAATCCTAGTTATTAGCACACTGCAATATATAGGTGGTGAAAGCATTCACAAATTTAAGGAGGCAGTAGCAAAATAAAATCGAACCTTGTTTCGGTCACGCCATCCAAGTCCAAATGGTCGGGCTAGTAAACCAATCTTTCTCGCAGGTATTTCCTGTTCAGGCTCTTGATTGGCATGTGTTTGTGAATCTGGATGTGAAGATCTACAAAGAAATTCATGCTTCTTATAAGCACCAATTATCCAAGTAGGTACAATATGTGTGTAAAACAGACAATACTTCATGCATTTTCTGCTCAGGAACGCATATCAAACCTTGGGGACAGAGAGGGAGATGACAATTCAAATAGAATTTATTTGTCAGCATGGGAAGTTAGAGAAACCTACACCTCATTCTACTTAAATGTGGGCGTGCCTTTTAATTAATTGATGCAACATATGAAAAATTCCATTTCTCATCCCATTATGTTCAATCCACTCTATTCCTTTACGTTACATCAAACTGACCCATGCGATAAATCAAAGTAAATATGACCACATACAGTTCCAAGGAATGGTGAAAAATTAAATCGTGTCAACAAGAAATTAGGACTGCACACAGGTTTCAGAAATGTTTGGCACTAGCAAAATTGACTACACACCGAGGAGAAGGTTGTGCTTTAAGTTGACCAGACTGATACTGCAAAGTGGCCTCCAACATTGACTCTGCCATAACCACTCGTTTCTCCATTTCAGCAAGTGATGCAATGGCCTGTTCATATTTTTCCTGCATATAAACAGTTGTTGGAGAGATTAGTGAAACAAAGAGACAAATAGAATGTCAAGAAGTGAACATTTTCAGAGTGTTGAAATACAGAACAGATCAATTAAAGAATGACAAAGGAATCTGGTGCGCTCCTCAGTGGAGAGGGAGCACAACTAATCTATAGCTCAAGGAACTATGGTAGAAAAGGACTCTCTCTGTCATATCAAGTGTGTTCTGCATAACATACAGAAAGAGGGCTAGTGTGACGGGTGGTGTGTACAAGGCCCAGGAACCAATTCACCGCTGTAAGACGAGTTGCAGCCATATGTGAAATCTTGATTCTTGATATGGGCCTTCCTCCACTGATTCTATTAGGGACACATTCCCTCTTACTTATGTGAAATTATCAGAGTCTCAATCATATCAAGTGTGTTCAGCATAACATACTGATTCCTATTTATATGGAAATTAACTTGGACCTTTATCTAACAGGCACCACCTTCCAGAACTAGGGTAGTGAAGGATTCATCACCATTTCCTAATGGTTGATAAACTGCTAATAGATATGATATATTTGCATTAGAATCAAACAATATGGCAAGCATAATTGGTATGTCCGACCTGCAAGTGTAAAGCTCAGGACACATCACATACATCATCATAGAATTGTTAAGACTTCTATTTGAATGTAAATTACATATAAAAGATGAACTAGGAATAGAACAAGAAATTATAAACCTGAAGCACTTGAGCTGCATATCTCTGTGCTGCTGCATCTTGCTCAGCATATATGCGAGCATCTTCAGTTACCTTTTGATCTTGTTCCACCCGCATTAAGACCTACATAAGAAACAAGTGAGCTAATATGAAGAAAAGATCAGGCCAAGATTTGAGAGAAGATACGATCTTCCCAAACCAAACTGATTGACCATGGAGCAAAAATAACCTGAAGCATGGCATTTTCTTGTTCCTGCTTATCAGCAAGAGCCCTCCGCAGCTCAGAAACCTCTTGCTCTAACTGTTCGACCTGAAGATCAGAAGTAGATGCTCAGCATGTTTGATCAAAGTTAGATAGCAAGGACTTAACTAGCATAGTAACTGATTAACTGCATATTGCTTAAAAAATCCCAGCTTAATGTGAAGTCCAATAACAGCTACTGTATGATCAAATTTGCCCTATTGCTACCATCACTCCTGGGGGCATAAAACGAAGTGGATTCTAACTACAATGTGAAAACCGTTCTAGAAGGGAATTGGAAATAATACAGAATAGCTGTGGATTTTGCATCATTTCACTCCCCTGAGCCTTGCAAGAAAATCAACCATTTAAAGAAGAAGAAGAAAGTTTGGACATACCCTAGCACTCAATTGCCGCCGATTATCTTGCTTGACCATCTCCATCAAAGCTGTCTCCAACTCCTCAGCTCTGACAGAATTGATATTAACAGAAATTCAATGTAATATTATGGAAAAACAAAAACACTTCGACAATTAAAAATGAGGTAATTCTACATCAAATTATGCAGGCAAGAGAACTGCCGAAACTTTTTAATTTTTTATACTGTCACAAGGAGATATAAATTGTTATTAATGTTGTTTCCACGAGACTCCCACCTAGAGACAAAAACGTATTTTTTTCTGCCAGAGACACCATATCCATCCATAACTCAGCTATGCTCTTTTTCCTTCTTCTATTAGAACAAAAAACTCACCTATTCTAAAGCTTCACAGTATTTATTTGGGGATGTTTAAGAGATCTAGTCATGTTCAAACTGTGAATTCCATCCACGCAAAAGCTAAATTTTGGAGATCTAAGTAGCTGGTTGATAGTTATGAAGCAAGTGCTAGCTTTGAACCCAAGTACTGCATTCAGATCCTCAGCTCACTCTATGAAGTGCACGTTGAAAATTGAAGGTGAATCAAGGTATCATTTTCTTTACAATTACTAACAAAGATTACAAGGCCGGAATAGTGCAGTTGTTTCTTCGTATTATAGCCCTCAATGACCAAAATGGTACTATGTCACTCAACAGAAAGGCACATTTACAAAATTGAATTGGAAAAGTACCAGGAGAAAGGTCAAGGCCCGTTATGGATGTAGAAAGCTAGAGTAAAAAGTTTAAAATAACCAAAGGCAATATTCTGAAAACTAAAACAAAGTCTAAGCTGACAGCAGCAGAAAAGATGAAAATTCCAAGATGAAGTGGTAACTTTGGAAAACACTGAAGGCTTTTCTACATAATTGCTCCTACTATCTAGAGCTCTAAGAAATCCCAAGGAGGTAGATGATCTCTGTAGAACTGTTCCCAATGCAAATAACACTAGTGGAATTTCAAATTTCCTTCTCACCACACATACAAACTCTGACAGCCAAAAAAGCTCCATGTGTTGTATGCAGCTTGTGGTAGCCTAGGTTTTAAAATTGAGACTATGCATCCCAATAAAAATCTTAACCTGAGCATGGTAGATCTTTTCTCCTCTAGCAACTTGCACAGTTCAACCTTCAACCACACTACCTGCATGACAAAAGAACTGCATTTCACCATCTAGCATCATAAGACAATTATCTAGACTTGTATTAATGTCATAAAGAAGGGAATATAAATTCCAAGTTTCATGAAGGTTTCCACAAACAAGATATCAAAGGGGGGCACAAAATAAAGCAAGGATACAAACACAACCCAACCAGACACGAAAACGCTTAGTAATGAAACCACTACAATACTGCACCTATAATTATAGCATAATATAACCAGCATGTCCAGTTTGGACTTTGCTGGTTGAAACATGATGTTTAATACATCAAATCAGCTCTGATCAAGAACTTCCAGATCTCAAATACATATTTCCCTCCCCAGTAATTTCTCCAGAGGTTATTAACCATAAAAGTGACTGTTTACATTTCCCTCCCCAGTAATTGCCCAAAAGCCCTAGTGCCATTGTTTACATAGTGATCTTCCTACACATCATTCAAATCAGAGCTGAGTCCATCAATTCTTTTTCCCTCACATATGACTTAAAAAGTATGACCACTTCATTCCCAGAAATTTTTTTGCAATGCTGGTGTAACTAAAAGCCCTGGGGAGAAAAGGGTGAGTTTAAAAGAAGGACGATCTATTTATCTACATTTATATAGTTTCTACTTTACTACAACCAAAGTGATGCCTGGTCATCAACTCAAGGGGCTTGTGTAAATAAACATCATATGGACACTATACGGTAGACAATCATCATTAGATTTGTACAAATTCCGCATCAAGGAAAAGATTATGCTCGAGAAAAGGGGGGGAATGTTTAGCTACCTGATCTGGAACACTATCTATTTCTGCATCCCCTGTCAGGCTAATAAGAACTTCATCTGCATTGGTGGATCCAGAGTCTGAACGAGACAATTCACCACTAGTCTTTTTAGTTGTTTCCATCAGTATTGACTTGCGATCATGCTTGAAATTATATAGCTTAGTTGCCAGACCCTGAGAATCCCTCAAAGCTTGAAGCCCCTTTGTTCTTTCCTCAACCATAGTTATAACAGCCTGTCGATGCTTATTTCTCAGCTCTTGTAATCTGGTTTCATTTACATTTTGGTAACCCATGCAGGCTGTTAAGACAAGTTGACTGCTATCAAACGTTGAGCCTGCCAGTGACTGTAGCAAAGTAACTGCATCTCCAGCATCCTTAGTGGTAACTAATGCAGGGCCTACAAAAGACTGAACTAAATTAAGTTCCATAAACTATAACAGCCTCACTTGAAGATCAGAAAACCAAGTCACTGTTTGTACAGGGAAAAAAAAAACTCAATGTCATTCCTCAGTACCATATAACTCCATCAAAGCAAGTGCTGTCCTAAATAACATGACACGGTTTCCTTCGTAAAGGAGGACATCCCAAACTCGGAGAACTGAAGTCAAGAGAAAGCAGTCAGATGCCAAGCTTGTAACTAGGGCACAATACAATGAGAATAAGAATGAAGAAATTAGAAATGCTGTTAATGTTGAAGTGAAAAGCTTTATCATGCAATGCTAGACAGACTTAAGTTCATATTTTAAAGCTTAAAACCTGACCACTTTCCCAAGGAAGCATGTTCATGAATATGGAAAGGAACCATGGCCCAGTAACCCAAGCAACCTGCACTCCCTGGTAATCAAGATGATTGACTGCACCAAAAGTAAAGCTGGCATAAGAACTCTCCTAGGTAGCATCACCAAAGAAATTTTATGCATGTATAAATAATTAGGAACAGCACAAACCCAATTTAGGAAACCTTTCGCGCACCAGCTCCTCAAAGACAAGTTGGTCAACCTGTGACAAATGGAATGGTTGATCAGATACCTATCCATATCTGCTGACGGATCACAGCATCATAGCAAGCATCGCCAGAGGGAAGGGCACAGATATACAGAAAGACAGATCTATAGCAAGCATTACCTGTGACTCTATCATTTCCTCCGAGTAATAACCATCAAAATAGTCATCGATAATACCCATCAATGTCCTGGGAATTCAACCAAAATTTAGGGGCACAGCAATATCAAAATTGATCTGAGATAGGAAATATAAATCCAGAAGTGCTGTAAAAAATTAGGACTAATAAAATTGTGTTCTCTGTCATTTGACAACATAAAACTACAGCAGCACGCTTCTGAATACAAGGACTATCCATTTGGGGGGGGGATTACAATGGCAAAAACAAAATTTCAAGGCCTACCAGAAGGCATTTTCTTCAGGCATCAGAAGTAGCAACAAGGCAGCAAAAAAATTCATGGCCTGCATATATATAGAACCCAAAAACACATTAAAATTCAATGGCATATTCTTGCAATAAATCACAGTTATTGAACTTGAATAATTTGTTACTTTAGTTGAAACTTGTCTGAACTGGCAGTATAATGTTGTCAAATCACATTTTGAATGCTGCAACTTTTGTCTTATCTACTAATATCCTCTTTATCCAAATATATCTCATAAGATGAGAGAAAATTTCTTTTGAAAGTTATACGACTTCTTTTAACAAAGCTGAAACTGACAGGAGATAGGTTGTTGTGATTACAAGATCATTTTTGCGATTTGTGTAGATATTGCCTGATTTTTAATATCATATAGTTGTGATTTTAAATTAAAAGTTGATAATTTCATTACATGTATTGCATGTCTTGTTAATGATGATGTTATCATTCAAAGTGATTCTGAATGCTGTAATAATACTCAATTCAACTACATTCAGGAATTGCTCGATTTTGATCAATCATCTCCATTTGTGTTCATGGAATTTATAAAGCAAAATTTTAAGAAGTTTGGCCAAAAATTTGTAAGGATGCAAATCGTTCTTATTCACATTGTAGCTGTTTCATCTTCTTTATTACATGTGTCGCGTAATTCATCACATCTCCAGATGTAGTATTTTTTTTAGTACGCTGGCAGGCCAAGCCTTGAAAGACACAAGTTGATTTCATTGAGTACCATAAGCTGTTTCAAGTACCTGACAGTAGCCAACGGCAGGGTTATGTCGAGCATATGCTGTCAGCAATCGCCTCAGAGCATCTCTACCATCATTGTCCAAAGCAGGATGACCTGGAAAAGTTCTTGGCAAGTCCTGCATATGAAACGGGCTATAGATTTTATTTCAAAAAGCCACTAATAAGTTGGGTGATGACTTGGATTGAGAATACCAAATAGAAAAAAGTAGGTCCCATTCTAAATTTAAAGACTATGCATGCCATTACCTTCTCGATCTGGCTTTTCCATTTCTCTGGTACACAAACAGTGTCTGCAGTTGAACCTTTGGTATCACTGTCTGATTGTTGGTCTACATGATTTCCAGAATTAGTTTCTGAAGCAAGCAGATCCTGGTAATACTTCTCCACTCTGCGTGTCCTTGCACCCACAAATGCTTGCCAGAGCTAAAATTGAGAGCACAAATCAATTTTGAAGCTCATGCACCATGAAACAAATTTAATTTGAGAAGAAAAGGAAAACAAATAGCACAAAATATACCTCTCCTCTGAGTGCCATTGGGACTCCCCCGCGTACAAGGACCTCCAGCTCTTCTTTCCAAGGAAATGAAGATTCTGGAGGCAGTGCATCAGCAGGAGCACCTGTGGCAGGGGCACTAGCACTGTCACTGGAAGAGGTGTCTTGATTTGGATCTGATCTTTCCACGTCGTAAAACTCGTCTTCAGAATCCTCTTCAGATGCTCCTTTTGCTGATTTAGCATCTTCAAAAGAAGGTACCATCCTTTCTTTTTTAGTCTCTTCCTGGTCTTTTGATTGGTTTCCTTTCCTCGTGATGCGAAGACTCATCATATCCTCAATGACACGGAGGGATGGCCTGATCTCAGTCCATATTTGGATCCCATGAGTCTTTTTACTGGTTGCAGACTGTTTCTCCTCTGTAATGTTTTCCAGTAAAACATCAGAACTAGGTTCCTCACCACTTATATCAATGCCCTTCTCCGAGCCATTATTTATCTCTTGCTCTGTTGCTTCAGCATGCAACTCCTTGTTATATTTCTCAGAAGATGTGCCATTTATCGGCAATTGAGAAGAATCTGCTTGCTGTTCCAAGAAGGTCTTCCATCTATCCGATCTTTCCTCTTCTTCCTCCTGAAATCACAAGTTCATCAGAAAAACAAGAGAAAAAAAAAGTTATTCGCCTTAGTAAGCAACTTCTCTATCTCAAACTCCATTTGATTGCATTAAAAATATTAGGAGATGCAGATAAATCAAATCTTGGATAAAAAGTTCCGGATAGGTAATGAAACAAGCCTCGTTTTCAATCTTGGTAATGTTCGGACATTTGCTGCTCTCAATTATCAATACTTTCAGCTTCAGGAACCGAAACACTGTTTAACAGCTTCCTCGACAACTAAACAGACTATTCAATTTTATTTTTTTTAAGTATAAAGGAAGCAAAGCAAACCTGGTAGATATTAGCATATTCTCTGTATCTTTGTAAATGCTGCGGTCTCACAGCAAATCCATACGCATCCCTGTTCACACCAATATCCATTAACAACATAACACCTCCACAACAAAAATTCAGGAAAATTCCCGATGACATGCAAATCACAAACATACACACAAACCTTCTGCCCGCAATAAATAAACAAAGAAAAAAAATATAAGTCTAAAATAAATAAATAAAAACTCATGGATTAAGACAGATCTAAACAAAATGAATTTACCTGCAATCAACCTTGAAATCTCGCTGGCTCAAACTAGACAACAACATATTCCACTTAAAACTACAATTCTACCCTCCATATCTCTCAACATTACACTCAGATTTACCAAAAATCACCACATTTCACACTTAATTCCTAAACTTAGCCAAACATCACGCATTACAGTAACCAAATTCAAACAAATCAAGCTCGGTAATGATCAAACTAGTCAAAGTCAAAGAGTAGTCAAAGAGTAATTATAAACGCGATCGATCAGGGAAATGTGTGTGCTAATGAAGTTCAACTCCATCACGCAAACTGTAGGGGCCGGAATTCGATAGATCATCTCAGAAATAAAAAGAAAGAAAGTGGACGCGTGACGCGTGGCGAGAGAAGATGGGAGAGGATTTGTAGGCGTACCTCTTGTGTTCAAAGGCGGTGAGAGGGTTGATAGATTTCGTTTGGGACTTCATTTGCTGGATCAATTTGATTGGTCCGTTTTCACAGCCTTTCTGTTGAGAGATTGATGCAGGTAGAGGATCTCACTCCGCAACTGATTTTCAGGGAGGGGGGAGTGCGTGTGCGCGTTTGCGCTAAGTAGTGTGGGTTTTGTGAGAGTTTTAAGCGAAGAGGGGAGGCTAGAAAAGAGTAGAGGGGCACATGCGAGTAGCGAGATTGTCGTTTACATCATTACATGTGAGATTTGTGAGGCGAGTTGCCGTTTTTTGATATTTTTTCATTTTTTGAAGCACGGAGTTCGAGGTTGTGTTTAGCGGAGGGAGAAAGAACTAAGAGGGAGAAAAAGGGCGCTTTTTGGTAAATTTGATGCCTGTATTTGGCTAAATAAGGGACCCACGATTGGGAGCTGATGGACCCACGAGTGAGCTGAAATGGTCCGGGTGACGGTGATGCCGGATGGGTGCCGGTGTGTACCGTGAGGCAGTACTGATTAAGGTTTTGTGTTGATTATTATGATTCTAATTTGGTAAAACAGAATACTTTTCCTATTGTCAATCGGTGCTTACTGTAAATGCAATTGAGGTAGGGGTGGTCTTATTTTATGATGAATAATATTATGCTTATGTCTTTTTATACTTTTTTTTTATATATATATAAAGGTAAGAAACTCATTAAAAAAATATATTTTATATAGATATTAAGTAGTAGAATTGAGAAATGATATCTTGATATTAAAAAAAATGTTTCAAAATACTCTCAGTAATGTATTTTTGTAACCAATTGTTATATTTTTTTTTAAAATAATAATAATAAAGAAGTTTTGTAATGTCATGATTTATTTTAAGCTGTTGATATCTCTTTTCTTATTATTTTCATCGGCTTTTCCTCTTCTTTTATTATTTACTACTTAAAAGAAAAACAATGTTTAAAGCATGATTATTTTTATGTTTTAAAAGTATTTTAAAAAAATTAAAAATATATATTTTATTTTCACTTCAAATTAATTTTTTTTTGTTTTTTATATAGTTTTAATATATTGATATTAAAAATAAAATTTTAAAAATAAAAATTATTTTAAAAACACAACGGATACTCCAATATAATACATACTATCAACGCAGCGTACAGAATTTGTTGCGTTCTTCATTTGGGGTAAGCTTCTAGTTTGATTGAAGGGTGCGGGGTAAATAATTTCTTCAGACGGTAACGATTGTGTCGGCAATCAGACTTTTTACTGTGTCAGAAACACATCAAGCATGCCTAGCATGATGCATGGCGTTCATGCCTTATCCAGTTGAACATGATATTAAGGAAGTTGATAGCCATAACGATCTGGTGAGAATTACCGAATGGACAGCAGAAGATGAGTGGTGTTCCTTCAAACAAGTAGGCCCAAGACGGCTATCATTGGTGCCATATGATTACCAGCCAGTGCAAAATGTCACGACCAGTTTGACCATTTTGCTTAGTAGGTGCTCAACAAGGAGCTTTTTTGACGGGTCTTCGTGAACATGGGGATGGAGTAACACTGATGTTAATTGCTTGCTCATCTGCTTCACCATGACGTAAAGCGAATTTGTGTTTTAAGTTTGTTTAAACTTGATTTTTTGTGAATATAAAAAAAATGTTTGATTTAACAGTAAATTTATTTTTAAATAGTTTGTACATCAGTCATATTAATTTTAACCTTTTTCTTTTTTTAAAGAGCTGAGACACGTACCCTAGAACCTGTTTCTCCCTTCAGTTTATTTGTGTGTTCACGTTGGAGTGTGTGTTTTTTCAAGAATATTTTTAATTTAGATATATATTTAAATGATTTTAAATACAAAGATAAACAATATCTAATTCAACCTGAAAGAATCATGACTTGGCTCGATGGAGGTCGTCTCACACTACTCCTTCACGAATGGGGGAGTTTTCTCCCTCCATATCTCAAGTCATTTTAGTACGGTGGTTAAACCATTAAGTTTTTCAAGTTGTTTTTTGTTTTTGAAATGTATTAAAATAATATATTTTTTATTTTAAAAAATTATTTATAACATTAACACATGAAAAAAACTAAAAAACTAAAAATAATTAATTTAAAGTAAAAATAATTTAAAATTTAATAAAAAATCGATTTAGCCGCAATACAACCATAAACCCAGCTACTTCTTTAAAAATTACGGGACAAAGTTCTTTAACTCGCGTAGCTGGATATGATCAAGAGGTATTCGAAAAAATAAAATTATATGCTACCCTAGGTGGTGTTACAAGTCACTGGACCGAGAAAGGTCATGACACATTCACTGTAATTGATGTTCAATTTTATCTTAGCGTCTCAAACAAATTCTTCTTTATTTATTTTTATTTTCTCCGTCACATGTTTGGTTTCTTTGTTTTTGAATGTGCGGATCACGGATTCAAGGTAACCTGATCTTGTCGATTGCATTTGCATAGAATTCTTCGTTATATGGTCTTGTAGACTTTCATATTTCAGTTCGAGATATCCTAGTTTTATAGATAATGTGCGGATCACGGATCCTGACGCTAGTTTCATAGATATCCTCGCGGGTTACCCTCGCGAAAAAGCCCTGCCATGCGACCCTTCACTTACTTTTCCCTGCATGAACTTGGTTCGAGGCGCTAATCTGGCTCTTGTCTCGTGGGCAAGAAGTCCCTTTTCGTCGCAAATCGTGGTTTTTTTAGATCGTCTGAGAATGTATTAATGAGTGTGATTTAAAATATTTTTTTGTTTATAAATATATTAAAATATATTTTTTATTTTTTAAAAATTATTTTTAATTAGTATATAAAAACAATTTAAAAATATAAAATAATAATTTATTTAAAAAAAAAATTACACCACGTTTCTAAATACAACCTTAATCAGCATAAGATCATACGATCATACGACTGAAAGGGCTGTTAAGGGAAAGGCCATGTGAACCGACGGAGCAGAATTAACCTTCGACTCTTCACTTGCTATCAGCTCATATTTTCATGCTAAGCCATTGTCCTGTCTTAACTGGAAGGCAGTTGAGAAGCCAATGTATAAAATAGATTAATATCTCTCTCATTCGACCGCCTATTTCATTTGACTTTCAGAGGAAGGTGTTTCGAAACCCAATTTAATCTATTTTGATACAGGAAAAAGCTTAATCAGCCACCAACTCTGTACAAATCATGTCCTACAGCTTGACCTTTGCTTTTTTAAGGCTTTTATATACACACACAACATATAATGAATAACGAAAGAATTTTTTTTTTAACATTTTAAAAATACTTTTTTTTTAAAAAATAATTTTTTTTATTTTTTGTTTTAAATTATTTTTTTGGATGCTTTCCATATTATTTTGATATGTTGGTATCAAATATAATTTTTAAAATTTAAATAATATTATTTTAATATATTTATAAAAAAACACACTATAAAACCAACCATCACCACACTCTCAAGTATTTTTAAAAAATAATTGTGGGATATATGATTTAAAAGTTCTCATTAGTGCGATAATAATTTATGTTTGGATAGGTTAGGTTTGGGATATTGGTAATTTACAAGACTTCCGTGCACAATTTTATTATATACTTTTTTAACAAGTCTTATAGCATATGGTTTTAAGAATGGATTAGTTTTTTAGTTGTAAATTTACATAATTACATGAAGAGTCTGTGAAGAATATCTATTCTAAAAAGCATTAAGGTGTAATTAAAAAAATAAAATCACCTATAGAGTTAACATATTTTATTTAAAAATGTAATTTTGAAAATACAATAAGAAACTCCCCTTCCATTTTTAAACTAGTAAAAAGTCCTCCAAATCCTGTCCTTTGCTACCAGTCCTTTCCTATCCAGCACCATGCACTAAAACGATTCATCAAGGAACAAAAAGAGAATTAGGAGCCTAGTTACGGTACTCGATTGATCCAGTTAGGAGTATAGGGACTGAAACGAAATACACCGTACAATATACGGACCAAAAAAGACACAGAAAAAACAACGCTAAAATATGCCTAGGAAGTAGGAACCACTCCTAGAATCCCCAACCCCCAAATCAGGACCCCCGAAACAAAACCAACTTCCACTGAACACACAAAATCCATCTTTCCCTTCAATTTCAAATCCCAGCTCAAAAATCAAAAGTTCAAATCCCTTCCTAATCCGCAACCGCAACCGCCATCATGCCAACCCTTAAACTAAGCATGGCAGTTTCACTCCTTCACCACAAAAATTAGCCCACACAATCACCGCCACCACCTCCACCGCCAACCCCACCCCATTTCTCACTCCTCACTCTCTGTACACCCCTAAACAGCGATAAAAGTTTGCGCGCGTTAACACCCTGCGCACACCTCCTCTAATAAGAATAATAAAAATACCCCCTATTATTACCATTATAACATTACTAGTTATAATAATAACAAAAGTAGCAAAAACTTTTTTAGGAGCTACGTTTCGTGGCTCTCTTTTATTTCCCTCTCGCAAATCTAGTTCATCCACCCGCTTCTCCAGATCCGACTCGCCGCCTTCAGCTTCCTCTCCCGGGTCGGGTTTCGTTTCTGATATGGGAGCCGAGAATAAAATCGACGGCGATGTTGATTGGCATAAAAATGACCGTCAAAATCAACCGCCGTCTGTGTCACCGTCCATGCAGAATCACGATTCCAAATTGCTCACTTTGCCTACCATTTTAACCCTCGGTCGCGTAGCTGCCGTGCCGCTACTTGTTGCCAGTACGCACCGTTTTAGTTATTTTTTTTTCAAGTTATGATTTTTATTTACGCGTGTTTATTAGTTTTGGGTTTTTAATTTTGTTTTTTATTGGCTAATTGGATTTTAATGGTAATTTGATATTTTTTTTTGTAGAGATGTGTATTGATTTAATTGGTTTTAATGGCATTTTGAGCTGTAGATTTTATTATTGGAGCAATGCTTGTCCTTTTTTTTTGCAATTTATTGGAAGCATGGAATTAGTTTATCATTTTGGTGGTTAAAGCGAGCATGATTTTTGTATTTATGCTAAATTTTGTTTTTAGTTTTGCATTCCATTTGAATATTTTAAAGCTGCAGAAATAAAATTTAATTGAATATTTTTTATTCGTAGAGTTAATATTTAAATGTGATTTGGATTCAAAGAGTCTGACGCTGTCAATTTTTTGTGCTGTAGCATTTTATGTGGATAGTTGGTGGGCAAGAACCGCTACAACAAGTATTTTTGTTGCCGCAGCAATTACTGATTGGCTTGACGGGTACCTTGCACGAAAGGTGTTGTCTTTTATACGATCAGAAAGAGAGAGTAAATTCTGTTGCGATAGTTTTGTGTGATTGGTTAAATTTTAATGCTTCGCTGTGTTGCAGATGAAGTTAGGCACGGTTTTTGGTGCGTTTTTGGATCCGGTAGCTGATAAGGTAATGGACCTAATGGTGTTTTTTCAAGCGTGGTGGAATTAGCATGTATGGTCTGTTCAACTTGTGAGAAATGTTTGAGATTTCTTATTTGATTCTTATGTCTATTAAATGCAGCTTATGGTTGCTGCTACCTTGATCTTATTATGTTCCCGACCTTTGGAGGTTGCAATGTTTAGAGAAGTACCGTGGCTATTCACTGTACCGGCGATTGCAATTATTGGACGTGGGAGGTAATGCAGATATGAATGCACCTATTACCTGTAATTCTTGTAAATTCATAACCGACATCAAGAACATCTTTTGTGTGGCATTGCTCATCGAAATATAATGATGCATTTTCTTGTTTTCTTTGGGTTTGTTGCAAGTCTTTTAGTTGGGTTTTTCAAGGAACTCAATGGTAGGTTGTTTTTTATGTGATCGTGAATCATGTCAATCCTCTTCAACCATAGACAATTGCATCAATGAATCATTATAGTTTTCAGAGTGCCTATGTCATATGCTGTTCTTCTTTCTCCCTTCAGGTGATCATGTATTCTTGTGAGATATCATGGATTTAATCTGACCAATTGATTTGCTTCTTTTTTTTAGATAACCATGTCTGCAGTTAGAGAATGGGCTGCTTCACAGAATACAAGACTTTTAGAGGTTTGTTTGCTGCTGTCCAAGCTCCACAAACACCTCTCCCTTTCTTCTCCAACTTTTCAAAAAAATTCAGCTGTTAAGAGAAAATGCCTTACTATTAACTGTGATTTATATATTAAGAATGATTCCTATTCTCAGGCTGTTGCTGTAAATAACTTAGGGAAGTGGAAAACTGCTACCCAGATGATTTCACTAACTATCCTCTTGGCTACCCGAGACAGCAGGTCCCATCTATTTCCTATCACATGGTTCCTCTTGCTATGTGGTTTATTTACTCTAACTTGGTGATTGATGTCTCAGAAGATTTTTTTGTGTCATTCCCTGTATCTAACAGTTTCTTTGTTCCCTTGTCCTTTTTCTTTGTTGTGCAGCCTTGGAGGACCAGGGATTTTAGTACCATCAGGTGTCCTTTTACTTTATATCTCAGCAGGTCTTTCTGTATGGTCTTTAGCTATATATATGAGTAAGATATGGAAAGTATTGCTGAAGTAGTTTGACAGCCGTGCCGTGCATTGCTTACACATGCTCCTGAGGATGTATGCAGATGACATTGAGACACTTTCTTACATATCCCATTTCAATGATTGCTCTCACAGATTGAGTTCCTCAAGTAGGCGGCAATTAAGGGGAAATGTTTTTCTTTTTTTTTTTTCTTGCTTGGGAAGGTCCTCATATTTAGGTTGCTTGTGGTGCGAGCATAGACTCCCTGTTTCTTTGGGGGTTTTCCTAGTGTTTTTAAAATCATGTTAGTTTGTTATATAGAAGAATTGTTAGGATGTAGATGTCAGAAAGTCTGATCATAGCTATTGATAGTGTTGATTTGATCCCTCCTGGATCACTGATGCCATGGGTGGATGCTGGTTGTACAACATAGTGATATTTTTGCAACGGAGCTGAAAAATTCTTGTTCAGTCCAATGTAATCGATCAAGAATTAACAACTTAAAATTATCTCTTGGATATTGTCAAGTTTAGGAGTAGGTTTTGCCGAGATGCTCAACTCCAGTGAGATGCAATATTAGGATCATAGTAACGACTAATATGAAGAAGTTTTCAAATCTCTAACGGAAGCCATTAGATGATGATTTATCCTTGTCTGCGAATCATTCTTCGTGCCTCAAGTCTGCAAGTGATAGCATTGTTCATTTGACTGCCGTACTCTAACCTGCTGCATGCGAAGGCCTTTGCATGACATTGCAATATTTTGCTTCGTAAATTGTAAGAGCCTTCTTCAGTTTATCGGCTACCCTAGTATCTGAAGCACCACATGGTGATGATGCTGTTACTGTAGCTAACACTCTAAACAACCGTATTTCATACTTCGTACTATGGTTGTTTTAGGCCGCATCTGATTGCTGAAAAACAAAAAATAAACCGTGACGCATTCTTTCCTGCCGCTCTATGTTTGTGCTGTCAACTAGAGTATGCTCATTTTGATCATGTCCAGAAACATTACGAGTACATGGATATATAAATGAGAAGCATCCTGCATCCTCAGTAATTGGTGTCAACACAATATTATCCAACAGTTCCTTATTTTTCATATCGAAGCACAACGCAAAAGTCACACCCAACAAGCACAAAGGAGGCCAAACTAGCCCCATTGTAATTGTTTTCACTTGTACTAGCACCATTAACCAATACACACTCACACACACACATAAAGCTTTCGTAGAAAAATCCGCACTAAATAATTTAATTTCATGGTAGAGACGGCACCATAGTTTCTACAAATGAGCCTGCGCAAGAAACATGGTCAGAGAAGTGTATTAGCTCCCATTTTTCTTAAATGCCTCTGGGAAGACAAGCTTATGATCAATATTTCCGTATTAAAACAGCGAACCACTATGACAAGAGAACACTGATGATTTCTCAAAGGTTCGCCGAACGATTTGTTATGGAAGAAATCCTGGAGCTACCACTGGAAAATCTGGACATAATTATTTTATTTTAAAAAGAGATGGAACGCCATAGTCTCAAAGATGAGCCTGCACAAGAAACATGGCAAGAGAAGAGCATTAGCTACTCTTTTTGTCATTTTTATAATCTGTAACATTTCAGGAATCCAAGTTCTTGTCAAAATCCAGTAGCAAGCCATACCGCAAAGCGTTTCTTGTAGGTTTCAACATGCTGTTTTGGCTCGCGCCTGGTTTGGTTGTAAGCCTCTATTTTGTTCATCTCCTACACAGATATAATTACGTTGTGGTTTCACAATGTTTCAACTGTTGAATCATAATAGTACACTCCATAGAATCACGTGCATGTTCACTATGATATGTACCACTGCATATGGACCATTGACAGGATGACATCAGGGAATAGAACAGAAGAAAGATTCAGCAGTTTGAGCATACCTCAATCCAAGCAGCCAGTCTAGGCCTTCCCGCAGTGATGTCATACTTCTTAAATTCCAGCAAGGCAGGCTGAAATCTTTCGATAAATGGAGCATAAGCTATATCCACCTGTGCACATCAGAGCACTCATTATTCAGATTTCAACAATATACAAAATAAATGAGATTTGAAAGAAAATAAAAACCTGCCAGTATAAACTTTCACTGACATATAAAGCATTATTAGGCTACACTTGATGGAAATAAAACTCAAGCTAGCTTGTAGCAGATAGCAGGTATAGCTGCCACAGGATATGCAGGACTCTTCTCTCTACCAGACTGAACTGCCCAAGGAAAAAGGGCCCATCGTCAAATTTGGAAAGAGCGGTTTCAATATAATCAAATGCAGCACCTGGGGCAATTCACCACTTCAGTCTTTTTATTTGTGTTTTTAGAGGACAGAGAAACATCAAAGGCAGCAAGCATTATTCTCACCAGCTTCATCTGCCTCTCCTTTGAATGTGGAATTATTGGCTTTACTGAATGAACCAGTGTAGGAAAACAACTCCTCTGCAAATTCCTTCTTTGCAGGATCCTATGGTTCACAGTCTGAACATCAATTATCCATTTCAATGAAGGGCTCAAGCACATGATATAGAGGATAATCTGAATCTTACATCAGGAAAAAGTGACGGCCCATCGAAGTGACTGTCAATATATTTAATCAAATCAAGAGACTCTCCTTTCACTTCGTTATTGTGTTCCAGTGAAGGCACCTGCACAAGAACCTTGCATGACCAATCCAGGAAAGAAGACAGCAGCACTAGTTGGGATTATCAAACAGCTTTACCTTGTTAGGAGGATACACTTTCTCCTTGTACCAAGCAGGCCTGTCTTGTAAATCAATAGGAACCAATTTTATCTTGTCCTGAAGTCCCTGCTCTTTCAATTTGATGAAACAAAAACATTGCCACAAACTGATTGTATTGACGAAATTATATACAGACTAAACAAACCAAGGACAGGCCATGAAATGTTGTAAAAATAACCTTGCAATTCCGGGTAATCCACACACGCTGGGGTGCATAGGGACATGTGTACGATATATACAACCTAAAACATAGAGAATGCAACATACAACATGGTAAGATAAATTGCTAGTTAACTTTCACCCATTTAGGAATTGGAGGAAATGCATTGGTAAAGGGATAAAGAAATTCAGCAATTTTATCATAGCATAAGCTGTGAATTTGCAAGCAAGTGAACTAAATGAGACCCATACCTTGTTGTTCCATCAAAAACTGGAGGTGGTTCTGAATTAGAAGTAAGGAACTGATGGAAGAACTTCTTTCCCACTTCTGTACAAAATTTTGCCAAAAAAGAAGAAGAAAGAAAACCTAAAATCCACCACTAAAAGAATAAAAACACTCTGACCTGTTTGACTGCCAATTGAAAAGAAAATGGATTTGAAATCTTGCAATATTTGTGAAAGAAAAAGGAAGTCTATCTTTTATTTTTCTTATTAGGTGCTAATTAACAGGGTTCCGATGTTCTAAGCAACCAAACAAAGCAAGTATTTCATGGAGTAGAGATGGGAGGTGCCAGTTTTTCATCATCCTTTTCCTTTCCTTTTATTTTCTCAGCAAGCAACCAGACAGAAACTCTAACAAGTAACAACCAATCCAATTCATGCAAGTATGTACATGTAAGGACAATTGACATACCCAGTAGCCATCGTTGCTGATATGAGACCAGTTTTTGGATTTGCTTAGTGGTTGAAGTTGAAGCGAATGATAGCGTGGTAGTTTTACTGGCATCAGCGTCTAGCCATCTTCTTGTTTCTTGGAGGATAGATGGACAGAGAAACGAAGAGAAAGATGTTTTGAAGGCGTCAGTGGTGCTGAACCATTGGAATAGTTCATGGGCAGTAATGTGGCCATGTTTTGCCGATTGTTTTTTTTGAGGGGGTAGTTAGATCCTTATTACTATTACCATACCTTTTATTACTATTACTATTGCCATAGATTGACAAACGATGATCCAACATAAAGACAAGGTTAGAACTTAGAATAACTTTATGAGCTGGGCTAATTGAATGCAGATATGTTATCTTTCTGAACAGAACTCCGAACTTCAAACCTTGGTCTGAATAAATTTTGTTCTTATCCACCTGATAAAATGATATTTACCCTTGAAGCCTCTTATACTATCACAACCACATATACAATAGACTTTGTCCTCTTCTTCTTTCCTTTGTTTCAAGTTTAGAGGCCTCTTTCAGGTGTCCATCATCCAGATGACTCTGCTTTATAACTATAGGCTGGGCCCATTATTGATATTGCTGGCACAATTCTGTATTAAAGACTGCAAACAGCACACTAAGCTCAAGGAGAGGATGGTACCCCATGGATTACATATCATTGCGGGCTGGAATCCAATGGGAGTTGTAAAACTAACATAAACACATTCAATCTAGTCTGGTGCAAAACCTAAATCCAGATGCTGTCCCACAAAAAAAGCACAAACAATAACCGCTGTTGGACCTGTTACTCCGTTAGACAGTGCAGTGAAACACAAACTGATGACACGCAGAAATATCCCAATAATTTCTAATTTACCCAATACAAGTCCAGGAACGATGAAGGGGAGTTATGCACAGCAAGCTTGGAAGGAGCCAGATGGCAGATCCTGACTCACAACCGGAAATGGACAACTCAATGAACTAAAAACTGAATGACATAGTGACTCTCAATTTAAATGGGATTATTTTTTCTAGTTCTCGAGGCAGTTGAGTAAAACCACTGCTACTGTAAGTAGGTAGTTTAGCAAAGTATCATATGCCAATAACCAGAGAACAGCAACTAAGGCTTTAGTTAAGGTATCTGTCAGTCAAGGCATCAATCCTTATAGCTACCTTAGGAAGTCTTTAAGACGTTACATAAGTAGGTTTCTGAGATGCGTGGCTATACAATTGACAAAACAAGGAAAAAAAAAGGGAGGGGGATTCTTTCAACTCTCTCCTCTTCAAAGAAAAACAAAGAGTTTCTCAGTACGAATGAAGAAGTAAATGGGGCTAGAGGGAACAAGAATTCTCAAACTAAGTGTTGCCATTTCCAGAGACACCACAACCTCCCTTGGTTGAAATTAGGGGGGCCACGGAAGGAGCTGCGACTGAGCAAGATTCGAATCAAGAAATAAAACTATGACTGTGATATCATCATGAAAATGTCTCCTGACACCACGATCAATCCTTTTCAAGTCTGAATATCTCATTTCTCTTTTCTTTGCTGCTTCACAAAGTGCAGCTTTGAGAAGTTTCCTTGCAACACCCTGCAAAAACTTGGATAAATTAAGGTCCTTCATAAGCAAAGGAAAAAGGATTGATTCTGAGAAGTTTTAAAAGTATTATAGACAACCAGTAAACAGTAAGTCACATGAAGACAAAAGAAAGTTGAAACCATAAACAGCAATCCTACCACATTACGCAGTTAACTATGGACAATGTCAACTGCCTCCTGATTGCTTAGGTGCTCCCACAGGCCATCTGATGCAAAGATAAACTGATCTTCAGGGCAGGATTTCTGCACTAAAATTGTTCGCTCAGCTTTAAGAATTGTGGTGTATCGAAGGGTTCAGGCAATCTAGATTTAGCTAACAGAAGTTCTCTGTAGAATTCATACGCCTGAATGCTGACATCACCTATAAGATCTTGAGATCTGAAGAAGCAACAAAAAAGATTTGCCAACAAGATTAGATTGTAATATCAACAATCATGAATATAAAAATGCCACCATTTATCATCATAGAAAT